>JABMCL010003783.1:832500-852500 GCA_018857735.1 Alviniconcha marisindica
GTAACTCTCTGGTGTGTTGGAGGACAACATGCACGGTGTATTGTCCACGGATCTGGCGGAAGAACGAACAAGAAGGACGGCACAATGCCGTGAGAGTGGACCACCACACAACCAGGCAAATGTCTGATGCGTTGGAGGACAATCGACACGGCGTGATACCTTGATTACCGCACAACCGGGCAAATCGTCGTTGTACTTGTATTACGTATTTCGAGTGCTAATTAACTCCCTTGTGAGTTGAAACCTCTGATGCGCGGAGGACAACATGCACGGTGTGTTGTCCACGACCAGACGGATCTGGCGGGAGAGTCGATCACCACACAACCAAGCAAATCTCTGATTTGATGGGAGGACAACATGCATACAGACAGACAGATGAACGGGCGGACAGACGGTGAGACAGAAAGACAGAAGACAAATACAGACAGACAGACAGACAGACAGACAGACAGACAGACAGACGGACGGAAAGACAGGCTGGCGGTGAGAAAGACACAGACAGACTGAAGGACGGACAGACAGGCGGTGAAACACACAGACACGGACAGACATACAGAAAGACAGACGTCTGTCTGGCAGTGAGACGGACTCGGACAGACAGGCAAACGGACGGTCGAGTGGATGGACGGGTTAACAGAAGAATACTACAAGCCTGCAGGCAGATGGACCAACCGAGCGCCTGGTGGACAAGGGGAAAGACGTAACGAGAGACAGACAGCATAATTATGCTACTTAAATAGGCCTTACAATAGTCAATGTCTATGCCTGCATGCTCAAGGCCCAGTCGGTTTCTACACCCTTCCCCCCCCCTCCCCTCCTCCAGAGTTCAGGAGCTGTGTGAACGTCCAGGTGGCCGTCGTGGGCTCCCCGTCCCTAATATTCCTTATGGTCTCTGTGGACGGAAAGCAACATTGAAGTTACAGAGCTCAGGAGCTGTGTGAAAGTCGAAGTGGCCGTCGTGGGCCCCCCGTCCCTAGTAGTCCTTATGGTCTCTGTGGACGTAAAGCAACACTGAACTCGAACCCCCCTCTCCACCACCAACCCCCTTCCCTGAACCTCCCCCCCCCCCCCCGACCTCCAACAACCCCCCCCCCCTCCAACACACACATACCTTGAAGTTTCCGTCAGCACGGAGGAAGTAGCAGAACTCGGCGAAGTCGTTGGACGCGTTGAGCAAAATGGTTTGCCGGAAGGCGCTGACCCAGCTACCCGTGAAGGTGTAAAGGAGGAAGGCCTTGTTGCCGTCCGCCGTCGTGGGGTCCGAGCAGTTGGGATACACCTGGAAACACGAGTCGTAGTCCCACACCCCACTGGGCGGAACGTAGGACGGGAAGCAGTCCGGGGGGTGGTCCCCTGTGTGGACAAACGGGTTAACAACCCTTGTAAGTGTGGTCCCCTCTGTTGACAACAACAGTTATAAGTGTGGTCCCCTGTGTTGACAAACGGGTTAACAACAGCTGTAAGTGTGGTCTTCTGTGTTGACAAACGGGTTAACAACAGCTGTAAGTGTGGTCCCCTGTTTTGACAAACAGGTTAACAACCGTTATAAGTGTGGTCCCCTGTGTTGATTAATATGTTAACAACAGCTATAAGTGTGGTCCCCTGTGTTGATTAATAGGTTAACAACAGTTATAAATGTGGTCCCCTGTTTTGACAACAACAATTATAAGTGTTGTCCCCTGTGTGGACAGACATGTTAACAGCAGTTATAAGTGTGGTCCTCTGTGTTGACAAACGGGTTAACAACAGCTGTAAGTGTGGTCCCCTGTGTTGGCAAACAGGTTAACAACCGTTATAGGTGTGGTCCCCTGTGTTGATTAATAGGTTAACAACAGTTATAAGTGTGATCCCTGTGTTGATTAATAGGTTAACAACAGTTATAAGTGTGGTCCCCTGTGTTGACAACAACAGTTATAAGTGTTTTTCCCTGTGATAAGAAACGGGTTGACAACAGTTATAAGTGTGGTCCCCCGTGTTGACAAAGGGTTAACAACCATTACAAGTGTGGTCCCCTGTGTTGGCAAACAGGTTAACAACAGTTATAAGTGTGGTCCGCTGTGTTGACAAACAAACAAGCAAACAAAAGAAAAAAGAAGAAGAAAGAAAGCAAGAAAAGAAAAAAGCCTGCATCAACTATTTTAGACTAAGTAAAATATCACCTTAAAAGATATCTTGACCAGTGCAGAAAAATATATTGACTGATTTGCACACAATACTAACAAAACAACACACACACACACACACACACACACACACACACACACACACACACACACACACACACACACGCACACACCACGCACGCATGCACGCACCCCCCACCCACCCCACCCACACACACCCCACACCCACACCCACACACAAACACGCACACGCACACACGCACACAACGTGCTTCAGTAATATACGTTCTTTCTTCGAAACCGGTATTTGGCTTGATCGCTGCTAAGTATACCGACTGTCATTGACTTATTCAGCTGCTGTACTCACGGCTGATGTTGAAGACGAGGGTGACGTTGTCTCTCAGACCACCTCCGTCAATAGCGTAGGCTTCCAAGACCAGACTCGTCGCGTCACGTGGCAGTGACGTCGACAACGTGACGTCACCAGACGTCTCCGTAATGTTAAAGTAACCTGTTGATTGAGTTTTATAGAACCTCGTAAGTATACTGTCACAGATACATGTATTGCATTGTCAGGTGGTGTATTATTACTGCTGTTGTAGCAGCTGAACATTCTATATAGTCGTAAGTAAGTAAGTAAGTAAGTAAGTAAGTAAGTAAGTAAGTAAGTAAGTAAGTGACAGAGTGAGTGAGTGAGTGAGTGAGTGAGTGAGTGAGTGAGTGAGTGAGTGAGTGAGTGAGTGTAGTGAGTGAGTGAGTGAGTGAGTGAGTGAGTAAGTAAGTAAGTAAGTAAGTAAGTAAGTAAGTAACTTGGTGTTTTACGCCCAGCCAACCATTACGGTTATATCAGGGCGATCTATGCAATCGTACACTGACAAATTCATTCATAAGGTGAGAGGATTGCGTGTGTTCACTCCTTTTTTTCCATCCCACCACATGGGCAGCTACACAACGTCTTCGGAGAATGTATCTGAATTTCTGGAGAATGGATGCTGTTATGCAAGGAACGTATCATGGCTGAAGATAGTGCCCACATATTTTTAACTATGCTGCGCATAACAACATTGCGATGTCGCCTTGGTGCAATCAGCCTGGGTACAACCAGACCATGTTATACACACTCACCGTAATCAGCCTGGGTACAAGACCGCACTACTCACCGTAATCAGCCTGAGTACAAGACCGCACTATTCACAGTAATCAGCCTGAGTACAAGACCGCACTATTCACGTAATCAGCCTGGGTACAAGACCACACTCACCGTAATCAGCCTGGGTACAAGACCGCACTACTCACGTAATCAGCCTGGGTACAAGACCGCACTATTCACGTAATCAGCCTGGGTACAAGACCGCACTATCACCGTAATCAGCCTGGGTACAAGACCGCACTACTCACCGTAATCAGCCTGGGTACAAGACCGCACTACTCACCGTAATCAGCCTGGGTACAAGACCGCACTACTCACCGTAATCAGCCTGGGTACAAGACCGCACTACTCACCGTAATCAGCCTGGGTACAAGACCGCACTACTCACCGTAATCAGCCTGGGTACAAGACCGCACTATTCACCGTAATCAGCCTGGGTACAAGACCACACTATTCACCGTAATCAGCCTGGGTACAAGACCGCACTACTCACCGTAATCAGCCTGGGTACAAGACCGCACTATTTCACCGTAATCAGCCTGGGTACAAGACCACACTACTCACCGTAATCAGCCTGGGTACAAGACCACACTACTCACCGTAATCAGCCTGGGTGCAAGACCACACTACTCACCGTAATCAGCCTGGGTGCAAGACCACACTACTCACCGTAATCAGCCTGGGTGCAAGACCACACTACTCACCGTAATCAGCCTGGGTACAAGACCACACTACTCACCGTAATCAGCCTGGGTACAAGACCACACTACTCACCGTAATCAGCCTGGGTACAAGACCACACTACTCATCGTAATCAGCCTGGGCACAACACGACCACACCGTAATCAGCTTGGGTACAAGACCATTCCGTAATCAGCCTGGGTACAACATGACCACACCGTAATCAGCCTGGGTACAACACAACCACACCGTAATCAGCCTGGGTACAACACGACCACACCGTAATCAGCCTGGGTACAACACAACCACACCGTAATCAGCCTGGGTACAACACGACCACACCGTAATCAGCCTGGGTGCAACACAACCACACCGTAATCAGCCTGGGTACAACACGACCACACCGTAATCAGCCTGGGTGCAACACGACCACACCGTAATCAGCCGAGGTACAACACAACCACACCGTAATCAGCCGAGGTACAACACGACCACACCGTAATCAGCCTGGGTACAACAAGACCATACTACTCACCATAATCAGCCTGGGTACATCAGGATCACAATACTCGTAGTAACCAGCCTGGATATAAGACCCCACTACTCATCATAATCAGCCTGGGTACATCAGGATTACAATACTCGTAGTAACCAGCCTGGATATAATACTGGGGAAGCGGGATAGCTCAGTGGTTACAGCGCCGGATTCGTGATTGAAAGGTCGCGGGTTCGAGTCCCAGCAGGAGCGGCGGGAGAGTTTTCTTCTCCAGAGTCAACTTTCTGTGCTGACTCTTATTTCGGTATCCGTTCTACCCCCGTGTTACCACTGTAGCACGTAAAAGATCCAGGTCATTCTGCCAAAAGTGCAGGTGGCAGGTTACAGCTAAACACGCATGCACCCTACCTATGTGGCTTTGAATGAAGTGACACTGTAACCTGGTGCATGGTTGAATGGTGTACACAGAACATGCGCCGAAACGGCAGCATTTCACGTGGCACCAGCCATGCAACAACCAAAGAGCGCTATCAGCCAGTACACCACTTCCGTGGATATTAATAATACGCGCTGTAAAAGGATACAGTAACTCATTCAGAATCACATGGGACATGTGCGCATTGAGTCTGCTCGAGAGAAGAGAATAGCGCTATGTAAAAGCTATGAATAATAATAATAATAATAATAATAATAATAACAATAATAATAATGTTAATAATAATAATAATATAAGACCCCACCACTCACTGTAATCAGCCAGAGGGTAGGGGAAGTAACGCAGCGAGCGGAACACGTTGTCGTGGTCCGAGTCCGTACAGGTCAGCGTGTAAACAACACTCGGTGCAGACGCCAGAAGGTCAAGGTCGATAGGTGACACTGGCTGACACGATGGTGCTTCGTTGACATCAGTTACCGTGACAACGAAAGTGGTGTTGCCGAAAAGGCCTTGACCATCCGTGACCTAGTTTAGTGACAGTGTAGAAAATAAAGGAAATGAATAGGTATGCTATCATAACGACATATTAAGTTAATACCACGTTCTATTTGAACAAAGAGTAAGACAGTCAAATCAATATTGACAACTGTACACTGCTCGCACACACTCGCACACACTCGCGCACACTCGCACACACACACACACACACACACACACACACACACACACACACACACACACACACACACACACACACACACACACACACACACACACTAACACACACACACACTAACACACACACTAACACAGCAGGACGTACCGTTAGAAAGCAGGTGTAGATGAGAGAGAGAGAGAGAGAGAGAGAGAGAGAGAGAGAGAGAGAGAGAGAGAGAGAGAGAGAGAGAGAGAGAGAGAGAGAGAGAGAGAGAGAGAGGGACGTACCGTTAGAAAGCAGGTGTAGATGAGGTCAGGTCTGAGAGCAGCAACAACGACGACGGCGCTACTGGCCATGGTGATGGGCGGATTGGCGCTCACGTCCACTTCGTACTCCGTCCCGTTCTCATAGTCCACGCTCAGCGCTGCATGAACAGAGGCCACAAGACTACATGAATGGAGGCCACAAGACTACATGAATGGAGGCCACAAGACTACATGAATGGAGGCCACAAGACTACATGAACAGAGGCCACAAGACTACCTGAACAGAGGTCACAAGACTACATGAACAGAGGTCACAAGACTACATGAATGGAGGCCACAAGACTACATGAATGGAGGCCACAAGACTACATGAACAGAGGCCATAAAACTACATGAATGGAGGCCACAAGACTGCGTGAACAGAGGCCACAAGACTACATGAATGGAGGCCACAAGACTACATGAACAGAGGTCACAAGATTACATGAATGAGGCCACAAGACTACATGAATGAAGGCCACAAGACTACATGAACAGAGGTCACAAGACTATATGAACAGAGGCCACAAGACTACATGAATGGAGGCCACAAGACTGCATGAACAGAGGCCACAAAACTACATGAATGGAGGCCACAAGACTGCGTGAACAGAGGCCACACAACTACATGAATGGAGGCCACAAGACTACATGAACAGAGGTCACAAGATTACATGAATGAGGCCACAAGACTACATGAATGAAGGCCACAAGACTACATGAACAGAGGTCACAAGACTACATGAATGGAGGCCACAAGACTGCATGAACAGAGGCCACAAGACTGCATGAACAGAGGCCACACGACTGCATTAACACAGCCACAAGACTGCATGAACAGAGGCCTCACGACTGCATTAACACAGCCACAAGACTGCATAAACAGAGGCCACAAGACTGCATTAACACAGGCCACAAGGCTGCATGAACGGAGGCCACAAGGCTGCATGAACAGAGGCCACGAGACTGCATGAACAGAGGTCACAAGACTGCATGAACAAAAGCTACAAGACTACTTGAACAGAGGCCACAAGATTGCATGAACAGAAGCTACAAGACTATGAACGGAGGCCACAATACTGCAGGAACAGAGGCCACAGCAACCGTAACCCATGTCCACAACCATCTCTCTGCTCTCCCCCCTCCACCATATGCTACCATGCCCATAATGATCACTCTCCCCTACAGGCATGCCCATCTCCTCGCCCCCCCCCCTCCCCCTACACGCACACCAACATCCACGTGTGGAAGGTGAAAGGCTCTCTCACCCAGCATTAGTGACGTGATCATAAAATCTGACGTCACTGTGTCGGGGTCGTCTCTGACGATGTTGACGACGTTAGGTTGAACTGCGTCAGTGGGGGAAATGACGACAGCAAGGGTGCTGCCTGCTCCTACATCCTCCGGTACGGTGACGTTGTACTTTGAAAGCTCAAAGTAGGGGGCCTGGTTTTCGTCAAGCACGGTGACGTTGAAGGTGATCCGTGTGACAGCCAGCGAGTTGTTGACGTCAACTACCACCTGCACACGTCAGCGTCGTCATCATCATTATAGCGTACAAGTTGAATTGCACGAAGGCATGCACACTCCTGAATACAGGACAGGGACGAGAATAGGACATTTTGTGGGGGTTACTGTCCATTTCTCTACTACCAAAGACGAGAAGACTTGTCTCGGTTTCTCTCCTACCAAAGGTCAGTTTGTGACCCTCTCTGCTTTCTGATCTAACCTATTTCTCTCCCATCTAGGGTCAGTTTATCACCTTCAATATTTCTGTCATACCTAGTGACAGTTTCTGAGCTCCTGTAGGTTCTGACCTTCCCTATTTCACTACTACTCTCTCTTGTTTCTGGTTTATCCTATTTCTCTTTCACCTAGGTTAATGTCTTATCCTCTTTAGGTTCTGACATTCCCTATTTCACTGCTACTCTCTCTTGTTTCTGACTTATTCTCTTTCTCTTTCACCTAGGTTAATATCTTATCCTCTTTAGTTTCTGATGCTGCCTATTTTTCTACTACTCTCTCTTGTTTCTGACTTATCCTATTTCTCTTTCACCTAGGTTAATATCTTATCCTCTTTAGGTTCTGACCTTCCCTATTTCACTACTACTCTCTCTAGTTTCTGACTTATTCTATTTCTCTTTCACCTAGGTTAATGTCTTATCCTCTTTAGGTTCTGACCTTCCCTATTTCACTACTACTCTCTCTTGTTTCTGACTTATCCTATTTCTCTTTCACCTAGGTTAATATCTTATCCTCTTTAGGTTCTGACCTTCCCTGTTTCACTACTACTCTCTCTAGTTTCTGACTTATCCTATTTCTCTTTCACCTAGGTTAACATCTTATCCTCTTTAGTTTCTGATGTTGCCTATTTTTCTACTACTCTCTCTTGTTTCTGACTTATCTGTTTCTCTTTCACCTAGGTTAATATCTTATCCTTTTTAGGTTCTGACCTTCCCTGTTTCACTACTACTCTCTCTAGTTTCTGACTTATCCTATTTCTCTTTCACCTAGGTTAACATCTTATCCTCTTTAGTTTCTGACGTGGCCTATTTTTCTACTACTCTCTCTAGTTTCTGGTCTTTCCCATTTCTCTTTCACCTAGGGTAGCGTTTTATCCTCTTTAGTGTATGACATTCCTTTATTTCTCTACTACTTTCTCTAGTTTCTACCCTTTCCTATTTCTCTTCTACCTTAGGTCAGGATCTGAACTGACCCTCACTGGTTTCTAACCTTCCCAATTTCTGACCTACCCAAGGAGAGTTTCCGACCTTCTATTGCTGACCTTCCCGATTTGTCGCATATCTACGGTCAGTGTTTGCCCCTCTCTAGTCTTTTACCATCCATATTTCTCTCCTGCCTAGGATGAATTACATTCCCTGTGCATTTCCCTCATATCCAAGAAGAATTAATTAATTTCTAGCCCGTTTCATGAGTTCAGCGTTGTCGTTTGTTCGTCTGACACTGTTTTTCTCAAAACGTACATGTGTACAAACAAATCATCGTGCCTACTACGCTCAACGCTTAATTCTTTGTCGGTGACTGTGGTTATGTTTCACTGTATCTGGTGTAGCTTGTTATTTTCTATTGTATAAACATGCCCCTCGTTATCATCATCATCGTCATTATTATCATTGTTATTGTAAACGGTCGACGGTCAACCACGCAGGGACTGTGCTGTACCTCAAAGTTGCCCACTGTCAGACGCTGGCTGCCGACCGGAATTTGAGAACAGGCCTCCAGGACCAAGGAGTTTGCCACTGGCTTGTCCGCCACCCCGATCCCGCTGACCACGCTGACGGCCATGGGGAGACCGCGACCGGAAGTATCGGTGCACGTGACCAGAGTCTGGGTGCACGTGCCGGAAGCGTCTGTCTCCCGGAAGGTGACGTTAATGGGGGACGGTGGCGTGCAGCTCGGGGGGAAATCCCCTAGAACAGCGAAAAGAAGACAATCATCATCATCATCATCATCATCATCATCATCATCATCATCATCATCATCAGCAGCAGCAGCAGCAGCAGCAAGTTCCCTACAACAGAGACAGCAACAACACAAAAGGCGTCACCACCACCACCACCACCACCACCACCACCAACATCAGATGGTCTACAAAAGCAAAAGCAATAACACGACACTGATATCACATATAGTTCAGGAGCTGTGTGAGAATCGAGGTGGCTGTCCTGAGCTGTCCGTCCTAACGAGCCTTCTGGTTTCCGTGGACGTAAAGAATTATTGAACCGTGCTTCGGCATTGGTCACAACTTGTCCCTAATATGTCAACTGACATCTGAGGACATTAAGCATCACTTCATCATCATCATCATGACACTGATTATCTTTATTATGACCATAGAAAAACGAATAAAAAACAAAACTAGCAACAACAACAGCAACAACAAAACAAACAAAAACACACAAGAACAGAAAGGGGGGAAAAGACGGAAAAGTAGAGAGAAAGAAGGCGGAAAGTCAGAAGGACAGCGGCAGCTCAAATAAGTCGATGGGCCTTAAGCAGTGCTACAAAACAGTCCCTGATCAGGCTGATATAGAACGATCCTCTGACTTGGACAAAACAACTCACCCCCCCCACCCCCCCCACTTGAGCAACACAAACAACAAAATACAACACCAAACAACAAAAATAAACAAAACAAAACAACAAAACAACAAAAAAACAACAACAAAAACAAGCAACAACAAACACCAACCCAAACCAAACAACAAAACAACAAATAAACACACAAACAAAACAAAACAAAACAACAACAAACAGACAAACAACCCCCCAAAAAACAATAAACAAGCAAACAAACAAACAAAAAACCCAACCAACCAAACAACAAAACAACAAATAAACACACAAACAAAACAAAACAAAACAGCAACAAACATACAAACAACCCCCCAAAAAAATCCCACCAACAACAAAACAAACAACTATTTTCATACACGTTCGTCAGATTTGACAGAAAAACAATAAAGAGGTAAAATACTGACGGTTGATATTAAAGTTGATCGTGAAATTGGCGGCAAGACCACCTCCATCTATGACGTTAACTTTATACGTCATCGTGCTGACGTCAATCGGGACCAGCTGCTGTAGCGTCACCACGCCACTGTCGTTCACCGAGAAGTAGGCAAAATCTGAAGACAGAGAACAAACCGTGTCGATCATTCTCCTCCCGGAACACGCGACACACAAGGATTCCTGAATGCAGGAAGCATCACGCACTAGGATTCCTGAATGCACGAATATTACCTACTGCGATTCCTGAATGCAGAATTTTGTGCACTAGCTGCGATTCCTGAATGCAGGAAGCATCAAGCACTGGAATTGCTGAATGCACGAATATTACACACAGCGATTCCTGAATGCAGGAAGTTTGTACACTGCGATTCCTGAATGTACATCAGATATTACACACTGTGACTACTGAATGCAGGATGTAAGATACACTGTGACTCATGAATGCAGGATGTAAGATACACTGTGACTCCTGAATGCAGGATGTAAGATAAGATACACTGTGACTCCTGAATGCAGGATGGAAGATGCACTGTGACTCCTGAATGCAGGATGTAAGATGCACTGTGACTCCTGAATGCAGGATGGAAGATATACTGCGACTCCTGAATGCAGGATGTAAGATACACTGTGACTCCTGAATGCAGGATGTTAGATACACTGTGACTCCTGAATGCAGCATGTAAGATACACTGTGACTCCTGAGTGCAGGAAATATGACATACTATATATGATTGCTGAATGCAGGAACTATGACATTCTATGATCGCTAAACGCAGGAAATATAACAGTCTGCGGATTCTGAATGCAAAACATATCGTACACTACGTTTTCTGAATTCAAGAAATAGAATACGCTATAAATGTACAGGAACCACAGCGTATCGTATTTCTTGTACCATACCTTTCTGATTACAGGAAATATCGTACGCTACGGTTCCTGACTACAAGAAATACGGTATGCTACTGTTCCTAACTACAAAAAAAAAAAAAATGGTACACCACGGTCCCTGACTACAAGAAATATGGCTCGCTACTGTTGCTGACTACCAGAAATACAGTACGGTACGGTTTCTGACTACCAGAAATATGGTACACTACGGTTCCTGACTAGGTAAGTAAGTTGGTGTTTTACGCCCATTCAGCCAGTGCGGTTATATCAGGGCGATCCTGGCTACAAGAAGTATGGTACACAACGGTTCCTGACTACAAGAAACACGGTACGCTACGGTTCCTGACTATAAGAAATACAGCATACTATGATTAGCAAGTCGCTGCATGATTTCACTGACAGATCTTGTCACGTCGCCCCCGATGAGAATTTCTCCTCGAATTCACTTCTACCCAACTCATATTTTTGTATTTGCTTTTTTTCCCCTGTGCATTTTACCAAATTTAATCAAGCTGAAATTGTTTTGACAATTAAAACAACTCATTACTCTGACAATCACAACACTCACCATAATCTGACGTCGTGTACTCAGAATACGTCAAAGTGGACAGGGTGACGTTGACGTCATTGTCCGTGCAGGGTAGGGTAAAGAGAGTGGTGCCCACTAACGTCACAAGATCTAACGTCAGTGTTTGCGAGCCGGCGCCACAGTCCGGGTGCTGGTTAACGTCAGACACGGTGAAAACGACAGTGGTGTTCACTGATGAACCCTGACCGTCCTCCGCCTGAAACAGACCGCCACGATTAGCTGTTTTGAGGTTGAATGCCACAATATCTCATTGTGAAACAGACCGCCACAATTAGCTGTTTTGAGGTGGAACGCCACAATATCTCATTGTGAAACAGACCGCCACAATTAGCTGTTTTGAGGTGGAATGCCACAGTATTTAATTGTAAAACAGAACGCCACGTTTTGCTGTTTGAATACAAACGCCACAATAGCTAATTATGAAAAAGAACACCACGTTTTGCTGTTTGAAGACAAACGCCACAATGGCTAATTCTGAAAAAGAACGCCACGTTTTGCTGTTTTGATGTAAAACGCCACAATGGCTAATTCTGAAACAGAACGCCGCGTTTTGCTGTTTTCAGATGGAACGCCACAATAGCTAATAGAATCGTGAAACAGAACGGCACGTTTCGCTGCTTTGAAGCAAAACGTCACAGTAATAAATTCTGAAACCGAACACCACCTTATGCTAATTTGATGAAAAAGGACAAAATATACCTAGAATCCTAAAAAGAACAACATATACCACGTTACAACTATCACCACCGCGACCACCACCACCACCATCACCGTGACCACCACCATCACCATCACCACCGCGACCACCACCACCACTATCACCACCGCGACCACCACCACCACCATTATCACCACCGCGACCACCACCACCACCACCATCACCGCGACCACCACCAACACCATCACCACCACCACTATCACCACCGCGACCACCACCACCACCATCACCACCGCGACCACCACCACCACTATCACCACCGCTACCACCACCACCACCATCACCACGACGACCACCACCACAACCACCACCACCATCACCACCGCGATCACCAACATCACCGTCACAACAGCTTCCACCGCGACCACAACCCCCCTCCCCCCACCCCACCACCACCACCACATCCAGCTGAAAATTCTGGCGGTACCCGAATGCCGAAGGAGATGATGAGACCAGCTGGGAGAGCAGAGATGGTGCGCAACATGTAGGGGGGACTACTGGCTGTCAGCAGCTCAATGGGTAACAGCGGGTCGCTCGGCTGAGTCACTGTGGCCTGGGTGGAGTTGTGGTACAACAACGTGGCCCCTGGAACAACAAACCTTTCCAAACTGAGAAACGAATGGAATGAAAGTCCTCAATATCAAGAAATGGAATGAATATCCTCAATATCAGGCATTTGACCTGGGAGAACACGGGCACAGATCATATATATATATATATATATATATCACATTGCTTGTGGGTTAATTATTAGAGATTACCTTCTGATTATAAGAGAGTCCCACTTTTAAGTTGTTATTGGAGTCTCTACGGGTCGTCAGAGATTCGGGCAAAGGGCATCACATTGCTTGTGAGTTGATTATCAGAAATTCCCTTCTGGTTATAAGAGAGTCCCACTTTTCATTGGTTATTGGATTCTCTGGGGGTCGTCAGAGATTCACTCCTGGTTCACTGACTCCCTTTTCATTCGCACGGACTGCCTGAAGGTTATCGAAGATTCTCTTCTGGTTTGAAGGAAAAAGAATTTTTTCTTCCGGTTGAGAATACTCCCCCACGCAAACTGACAAAAGACAGAACCGATGGAAATACAGCTAACAGCAGAAGGGACTGCGGGATTGAGAACACTTAAATAACACAATTTAATAGAGAGGAAGCGGGACTGAAGACACAACTCACAAGCAGTAAATAAAGCACAATTTAATGGAGAGGAAGGGGAATGCCAATGAGACGAAGAAAAGAAATGAAATAATAATAATAAGAGGGAATTTACAAAACGCTTCTAGCGACACAAAGGGCCTTATATAATCTAACTAAAGAAAGGCATGGAACGCATAGATGCAGAAAAAAGAAGAAGAAAAAAATCAATGGCACAGCAATACATAAATAGACATATTTGTACGCAGCATAATAAAACGCGCACTCGCGCGCGCGCGCACACACACACGCACACACACACACACACACACACACACACACACACACAACACACACACACACACACACAAACACACACACACACACACACCACACCACACCACACACACACACACACACACACACCACCACAGTCACTAACAAACACACACACAACACACACACACACACACACACAACACACACACACACACACACACACACACACACACACACACATACACACACACTTTACACTGCATCCACAGACTTACCACTAAAACTGACACTTGAAAACTGGTAACTCGCTGTGAGGTTGTCTGGGTCCCACACAACGATGACGTCAGAAGGCAACATGGCCGCCGCTGACCTGTCGGTGACCACTGTGACCTGGGCCACAGACTGCTGGGTCGCCGTGCTCTCCGACACCTGAATGGCGTACGGTTCATTCAGGAACTCCGGCGGCTGGTTGACGTCATCTATCGTCACCGTCCACGTCACTGACGTCGTGCCGGTGGAATTGGACACGTTCAGAGTGACCTGCGGGGTTTAGGTCAAAATAAACGTTCTGTGCACAGCGTCGTGTCGAAGCGACCTGTGTCACGAGCTAACAATGTTTTCATGCTATGATGACAGAATGTGAATTATAACACCAAACTGCCAGAGTAAAACATGTTATAAAAAAATAAAAATAAAAAATAAAAAAACAGAAAGAAAGAAAGAGGTGACAGACGACGTCAGACGGCGTTAGTGAAGCGACGTCAGTGACACAGGGAGTGAAGTGACTGACTGTTACTGCTGTCAGATGTCAGAGGACGTCAGTGACACAAAGAAGTAATGTCACACAGACAAAGGAGTGACGTCAGAGACAGACGGTAAAATGACGTCAGTGACACAGACAGAAAAGTGACGACAGTGACACAGGCTGCGAATAGACGTCACAGTCACTGATGTAAATCAGTCACATAGGCTGTGAAGCGACGTCATAGACACTGACGTAAGTCAGTCACACAGACTGTGAATCGACGTCATAGACACTGATGTAACGTCAGTAACACAGACAATGAGGCGACGTCAATAGTACAGACAGTAAAATGACGTCAGTGACACAGAGTGTGGCGACTGACCTCATACTGCCCTACGAAGTGGAAAAGGACGTCAGTGACACAGACAATGAAGTGACGTCAGTAGTATAGACAATGAAAGGACGTCGATGACACAGAGTGAGCGACTGACCTGATACTGCCCTACGAGGTGGAAAAGGACGTCAGTGACACAGACAGCGAAGTCGAGCGTAGAGTCGGTGCTGGGGTCACCCTGACTGACGGCCCATGCCACCGGTCCGCTGGTGGAGTTGGTGGCGGTGAGCAAGGCGTCGGAACCGGCGGTGGTGCAGTAGACCGTGACGTTGCTGCAGTGGCCCACTGGTGCGGAATCTGGGAACGACACTGTGTCCTGGGTCCACGAGCAGTCCGGTGGGTTCTCTGTAACAGGGGGTACTGATGCAGCTGCTACTGCTGCTGACGCTACTGCTGGCGCTACTACTGCTGCTACCACTGCTGCGGACGCTACTACTGCTACTAACGCTACTGCTGATGCTACTGCTGACGCTACCACTGCTGATGACGCCACTACTGCTGCTGACGCTACAGCTGACGCTACCGCTACACTACAGCTGACGCTACCACTGACGCGACTACTGCTGTTGATTCTACTGCTGACGCTATCACTGCTGCTGACGCTACTACTGACGCTACACTGCTGATGACGCTACTACTGACGCTACCACTGCTGCTGACGTACCGCTGACGCTACCACTACTGCTGACGCTACCGCTGCTGCTGACGCTACTACTGACGCTACCATTGATGCTGACGCTACTAGTGCTGCTGACGCTACCACTGAACTACTACTGCTGCTAAAACGACTACTGCTGCTGACGCTACCACTGACGCTACTGCTACTGCTGACGCTACTTCTGGCGCTACTATTGCTACTACGATTGCTACTGACGCTACGGCTGACGCTACCACTGCTGCTGATGCTACCGCTGCTGCTGACGCTACTCCTGACGCTACACTGCTGATGACGCTACTACTGACGCTACCACTGCTGCTGACGTACCGCTGACGCTACCACTACTGCTGACGCTACCGCTGCTGCTGACGCTACCGCTGCTGCTGACGCTACTACTGACGCTACCATTGATGCTGACGCTACTAGTGCTGCTGACGCTACCACTGAACTACTACTGCTGCTAAAACTACCACTGCTGCTGACGCTACCACTGACGCTACTGCTGCTGCTGACGCTACTTCTGGCGCTACTATTGCTGCTACGATTGCTACTGACGCTACGGCTGACGCTACCACTGCTGCTGACGCTACCACTGCTGCTGATGCTACCGCTGCTGCTGACGCTACTACTGACGCTACACTGCTGATGACGCTACTACTGACGCTACCACTGCTGCTGACGTACCGCTGACGCTACCACTACTGCTGACGCTACCGCTGCTGCTGACGCTACTACTGACGCTACCATTGATGCTGACGCTACTGCTGCTGCTGACGCTACCACTGAACTACTACTGCTGCTAAAACTACCGCTGCTGCTGACGCTACTACTGACGCTACACTGCTGATGACGCTACTACTGATGCTACCGCTGCTGCTGACGCTGCTGCTGACACTGCTGACGCTACTACTGCTGCTGCTGACGCTACTACTGACGCTACCACTGCTGACGACTTTACTACTGACGCTGCCTCTGCTGCTGACGCTACAACTGTAGGAGTACTGCAGTTACTCAGTTATTCAAATGTCATTAAACGTGTTCGCTATTATTGCAGTCACTGTCAACAAAGGTGTTCGTTATTACTGCAGTTACGCATTATTAGTAAATGTGTTCATTATTACTGCAGTTATTGTCAGTAAACGTGTTCTTTATTTCTACACTCATTCACTGTCAGTAAACATGTTCATTATTACTACACTCAATCACTGTCAGTAAACATGATCATTATGACTTTAGCCACTGTCTGTAAACATGTTCATTATTACTACACTCAATCACTGTCAGTAAACATGATCATTATAACTTCAGCCACTGTCAGTAAACATATTCATTATTACTGCAGTCACTGTCAGTAAACATGTTCATTATTACTACAGTCACTGTCAGTAAATATGTTCGTTATTACTACGGTTACTCACTGTCAGTATATAAACATGTTTATTATTACTACAGTCACTGTCAGTAAGCATGTTCATTATTACTGCAGTCACTGTCAGTAAATATGTTCATTGTTACTACAGTCACTGTCAGTAAATATGTTCATTATTACTGCAGTCACTGTCAGTAAATATGTTCATTATTACTACAGTCACTCACTGTTAGTAAATATGCTCATTATTACTACAGTCACTGTGAGTAAACATGTTCATTATTACTGCAGTCACTCAGTGTAAACATGTTCATTATTACTGCAGTCACTCACTGTAAACATGTTCATTATTACGACAGCCACTCACCGCTGACTTGCAGGCTGACCGTGACTGTCGTAGACACATCAGGAAATCCAGGAGCATAAACACTGACAACTGTTTCCATGGCGATGGTGTCCCTGGCAACAGCCGTTGTCAAAGTGATGTTGCCGTCAGGACCGATTTCCATTAGTGCTGCAACATCCACAGTCACGCAGGTAAGAATAGTGTATGTTGCATACATGTTTTTTTCCAGAAGATGAGGAAGAAGAAGAAGGAAAAGAAAGAAAGAAGAAGAAGAATTATCTCCCTTTTGGCATCCGCCACATTTAGATCATCCCCGTTCTTCAAAGCTGCATTAAAGACTTAATTATGCCTACAAACAATACCACGACAGCTGATTTCAGATTCTTTTTTCTTTTGATACCCCCCCCCGCCCCCCCCCCCCCCCCCCCCCCCCCATGGCAAACAGAGTCAGAGGGGGACACTTTATACCACAAACCGAACAGAGTCAAGGGGGAAAACTTTAGACCACAAACCGAACAGAGTCAGTGGGAGAAACTTTAGACCACAAACCGAACAGAGTCAGGGCGAGAAACTGTAGACCACAAACCGAACAGAGTCTCTGGGGGAAAATGTAGACCACATATCGAATGAGTCTGAGGGGAAAACTAGACCACATACCGAACTGAGTCTGAGGGGAAAACTGTAGACCACGTACCGAACAGAGTAAAAGGGGAAAACCTTAGACCACAAACCAAACAGTCAGAGGGGGAAAACTTTAGACCACAAACCGAACAGAGTCAGGGGGGGGGGGAACTTTAGACCACAAACCGAACAGAGTCTCTGTGGAAAAATGTAGACCACATATCGAATGAGTCTGAGGGGGAAACTAGACCACATACCGAACAGAGTTTGAGGGGAAAACTGCAGGAGGTTGAAGGGCGAGGTGACGTCCGGATCCCTACACTCCAGCCTGCCTAGCAAGGATCCCACTGACGTCAGGAGGTTGATGTGTACCGTCACGCTATTCGAGTTGCATTCTGGCGGTTCGTTGACGTCAGCGACATTGACAGTGACGTTTACACTGGTGGCGAGTCCTCCGCCATCTGTGGCCTGACGACAGTGGAAGCAGAGGATGCATGAACAGTATAGGCTTGAGACTGGTTCCCATCGATGTGTGTGTGGTGTGTGTGTGTGTGTGTGTGTGTGTGTGTGTGTGTGTGTGCGAGTGTGTGTGTGTGTGTGTGTGTATGTGTGTGAGAAAGAGAGAAAGAGAGAGAGAGAGAGAGAGGAGAGAGAGAGAGAGAGAGAGAGAGAGAGAGAGAGGAGAGAGAGAGAGAGAGAGAGAGAGAGAGAGAGAGAGACAGACAGACAGACAGACAGACAGACAGACAGACAGACAGACAGACAGACAGAGAGACAGACAGACAGTGACAGAGAGACAGAGAGACAGAGAACGAGAGACAGAGAGAGAGACAGAGAGACAGAGACAGAGAGAGCAGTACCGTGATAGTGGCAAGATAGGTGGCGGTGTCTGAAGCATTCAGTCCTGAGTCACCACCATCCTGATATGCAGATAGGTGCAGGGCCGGACAGCAACACGTCATTCACTGAAAGGTACAGGTCAAAATACAGCGAGGACTGAAGGTACAGCAAAGGTGGGTCATTTCATAAACATACTGAACTAGCCAATATATTTGAAGCAGTTTTTTGTTAATCCTTTCAAAGTTGTCTTCCCACCCACAGAGAGAGAGAGAGAGAGAGAGAGAGAGAGAGAGAGAGAGAGAGAGAGAGAGAGAGAGAGAGAGAGAGAGAGAGAGAGAGAGAGAGAGAAGAGAGAGAGAGAGAGAGACAGACAGACAGACAGACAGACAGACAACACACAAGACACAAGACAGACACAGAACAAGAAGAACAAGCAGAGAGAGAAGAAGAGAAGAGAATCAGAAGATCAGACCAGACAGACAAAGTGGAAGCCAGTACAGACAGACAGACGACAGAACCAGACAGACAGACAGACAGACAGAGAAGACAGACAGAGAGAAACAGAGACACAGGTCAGACAAACAGAGCGGAAAGAGAGAAAGAGAGAGAGCAGAGAGAGAGAAGAGAGAGAGAGGGAGAGACACTACAGACAGACAGACAGACAGACACGACAGACAGACAGACACACAGACACACAGACACACACACACACACACACACACACACACACACACACACACACACACACACACACACACACACGAAATTGCACAGACCATTCCGACCAAGACATATCTATTATTTATGAATTCATGACTCAGATCAGAATCCAAGTTGGGAAGTCCAGTACAGACAGCAAACAGGACTGTAAGCATGAACGCCGAGAGAAAACTGAGACAGGCACTGAAACAGACACTAAGTGAGATAGACAGACACCGAGAGAAACACCGAAAAGACACTAGGTCAGACAAACAGGCTGTGATACAGAGAGAACAGAGAACTACAGTCCACCTTTGAGAAACAACAATGAGAACTCA
>JABMCL010003783.1:855000-862500 GCA_018857735.1 Alviniconcha marisindica
CGGCAAGCAGCCAATGTATGAACGGATAACACACATTCTCTCTCTCTCTCTCTCTCTCTCTCTCTCTCTCTCTCTCTCTCTCTCTCTCACACACACACACACACACACACACACACACACACACACCACACACACCACACACACACACACACACACACACACACACACACACACACACACACACACACACACACACACACACACCACACACGCACGCACCACATACGAACCACACACACACAACACACACGCACGCACGCACACACTACACACACACACACAACACACACACACACACACACACACACACACACACACACACACACACACACACACACACACACACACACACTCAAAACCACAGCAAACTGTCAGTGAAAGAAAGACAGCCACAAGCATTAATTACTATAAAACAAAACAAAAAAACCCAAAAATAAACAAACAGGTAAAATATAAAACAAGCAGGAAAGAAAAGAGACAGAGAACACTCTGACCTATTGGGTCTGCTGTCGTCGTTGCCTCTGATGTAGTTGGTGTAGTTGGCTGAAGTGTAGTTGACTCAAGTGTAGTTGACTCAAATGTAGTTGTAGTTGACACAAGTGTAGTTGACTCAGGTGTAGCTGACACAAGTGTAGATGGCTGAATAGTCGTCGTCGGGGCCGTTGTCGTTGTTGAGGCATCCGTTGACGTGCTAGGTGTTATTGTTGGGGCTGTCGTCGATGGAGTTGTTGATGAGGCTGTAAGTGTCACTGGTGGGGTCGTGTCCGCTGGTGAGGTCGTCGTCGTTGGTGAGATCGTCGTCGTTGATGACGCTATCGTCGTCGTTGGTGAGATCGTCGTCGTTGATGTGGCCGTCGTCGTCGTAGGTGAGGTCGTCGACGTCGCTGGTGTGATTGTCGTCGTTGGTGGGGTCGTAGTTGCTACCACTGGTGTCACCGTTACTGGGAAAAATGAAAGCGTCGTTAAAGCAGGCGTCAATGTACGATTTGTCCTCTTTCTGGGGATGAAATTACAACTTATTCACTTTAAAATGCGCTCGCACGCGCGCATACAAACACACACACACACACACACACACACACACACACACACACACACACACACACACACACACACACACACACACACACACACACACACACACACACACAAACTCGCACACCCACGACAACGACCACCTCCCTCTACCAACGACACAGGTGCGCGCTCATACCCACCCCCACCCATCCACCCACCCGCCCGCACACACACAGATACCCACCCCCACCCACCCCCACACACCCAGACACTTACTCACACCCCCCCAACACACACACTTACTCTCTCTCTCTCTCTCTCTCCTCTCTCTCTCCTCTTCTCTCACTCTTCTCTCTCTCTCTCTCTCTCTCTCTCTCTCTCTCTCTCTCTCTCTCTCTCTCTCTCTCTACCACACACACACACACACACACACACACCACACACACACACACACACACACACACACACACACACCACACACAGAAACACACACACACACACCACACACACACACACACACACACACACACACACACACACACACACACACTCACACACACACACACACACACACACACACACAAACACACACACACACACACACACACAACACACACACACACACACACACAACAGACACGACACACACGCACACACGCACACACGAACACACACACACACACACACACACACACACACACACACACACTCCACACACACACACACACACGCACGCACACACAGAAACACACACACACACACACACACACACACACACACACACACACACACACACACACACACAAACACACCAACAAAAACTCACACACAACCACAGCGACCACCACCATCCCCCAACAACAAAGCAACATGCAAAACAGTCTATACCCATCGAAAGAGCCACACCGATAACCGATCATTCCAGCCCATGCAGCTTCCACGCCTGTTACGCACACGACCTCAAGCCCCGAACGATTCGAACCAGATACGCTAGGCCACCGCGAAGCGTGGACTCCATGCACCCGCTTGTCCACTACCTCCCCTCCCGTCTTCTGCGGGGCTGCAGCCTCACCTGTACACGTCACAACTACTGCGAGCAGGAGACAAGGCAGACCCGTGGTGACGGCGGACGGTCCCAGGAAGCTGTTCTTCACTCGACGCACAGCCATCGTGTCCAGGATCTGGCGAAGAGAAAGTACGCAGGGAACTTGTCAACAAGGAAGGGACTTATCAACAATGAGGAGAGGACTCGTCAACGAACAGTGGACTCATCAGCAAACAGCGGCTTCATCAACAGACAGGTGACTCATCAGCAGACAGGTGACTTGTCAACAGACAGCTAGGTGACTCATCAACAGACAGGTGACTCAATAAACAGGCGACTCAATAAACGGGGACTCATCAGCAGACTCATCAGCAGACAGGTGACTCAATAAACAGGTGATTCATCAACAGACAGGTGACTCATCAGCAGACAGGTGACTCAATAAACAGGTGATTCATCAACAGACAGGTGACTCAATAAACAGGTGATTCATCAACAGACAGGTGACTCAATAAACAGGTGACTCATCAACAGACAGGTGACTCAATAAACAGGTGACTCATCAACAGACAGGTGACTCAATAAACAGGTGACTCATCAACAGACAGGTGACTCAATAAACAGGTGACTCATCAACAGACAGGTGACTCAATAAACAGGTGACTCATCAACGCACAGGTGACTCATCACCAAACAGGTGACTCATCAACAGACAGGTGACTCATCAACAAACAGGTGACTCATCGACAAATAGGGGCCTGATTAACAAACAGGAAACTCATCATCAAACAGGAAACTCACCAACATACAGGAAACTCACCAACCAGCAAGGAACTCATCAACAAACACGGAATTCTTTGACACATGGACCCATCAACATTTGACAATATAACTGCAGCTCAGTGAGGGCAGCCAAGTCCAGCAGTTTTTATTTCCGAAACTCCAGTGGGGGGACACGAAAGGACATCAGTGAAAGGACATCAGTGAAAGGACATCAGTGAAAGGACATCAGTGAAAGAACATCAGTGAAAGAACATCTGGTAAGACACGGCAGTAAACATAAAATACAAGTGCGTACAACAAAAAGAAACAAACAGCGACAAAAAAACAAAAAAAACAAAATCGTAAACATTTCCAAAGCTTAAAAAACATCGAGAAACCAGAGAAAAGAAGAACATTGACCAAAACAAAAGCTAGAGGAAAAAATGAAAATAGATGGGTACAGCAAACACACACACTCACTCACTCACATACACTGACACGCGCATGCACATCCACCCACTCACGCACCCACACACGCACGCACGCACGCACGCACACACACACACACACACACACACACACTCACACACACAAGAGAACACACGAAAGGGACCTCTCTTCGATAAGTGACAGCGAGTACAAAGGCTCTGGTCCAGCATTATTCAGCCAGAGCAGGAAAAAGGCCCTACGCCCAGTGTGAAAACAATGGTATAGTCAACCACACGTTTACATTACTCAGTCGTTTTCAACGTCCGCGTCGGAGGGTAGGGCCATGGAACTCTTTGACTCAAGAGTGAATTGAATGATCGAATACGGCGCTCTTCACAAAGGGGTGAAAATTGGGGAGAGGGAGAGAGAGAGGGGGGGGGAGGGGGAGAAAGAGGGAGAAAGAGAGAGGAGGAGAGGAGAGAGAGAGAGAGAGAGAGAGAGAGAGAGAGAGAGAGAGAGAGAGAGAGAGAGAGAGAGAGTTTTTGTAAAAGTTCCTCAATGGCTCCAGTACGGTCGTGTCATGCCGTCCGCCTCGGATTTCAAGAGGACCTTGAGTTCTATAAAAATTTGCAAGGGGAGCACTCGATTCTTTTGTTGACAAAGCAAACAGTGTTTGTTTTTCCTGCCCTCAGAAGCTCTGAGCAGCGACGTGCTATACCAGGTGACTACCCTCCCCTCGACAGAACCCTCTGTCAAGCAGACGGTGATTTCTCATCGACCAGTAATCCCCCTCTCGTCAACCAGGTGATGCCCTCTCGTCAACGTTCAGGTCGATCTCCCCCTCGTCAAGCCAGGTACCCACCTCTCATCACCAGTGACCCCCTCTCGTCAACCAGGTAGACCCTCTCGTCAACCAGTCCCCTCAAGTGACCCCCCTCGTCAACCAGGTCAATCCTCCCCCTCTCGTCAACCAGGTCACCCCACCATCAACCATGTGACCCCCTCTCGTCAACCAGGTCACCCCACCTCTCATCAACCATGTGACCCCCTCGTCAACCAGGTACCACTCGTCAACCAGTACCCCCGTCACCATGTAACCCCCCTCTCGACAGCCAGGTAATGCCCTTCCCGTCAACCAGGTGACCCCCCTCTCATCAACCAGGTAATCCCCCCAGGTGATGACCCACTCATCAACAAGGTTCGTCATCCAGGTGGATCCCCTTCGACATCCGGGTGATCACCCCTTCGTCATCCAGGTGATCACCCCCTCGTCAACCAGGTATCATCCCTTTGTCAACCAGGTATCACCCCTCGTCAACCAGTTATCACCCCCTTGTCAACCAGGTATAATCCCTTGTCAACCAGGTATCATCCCTCGTCAACCAGCAGCCAGGTATCACCCCCTCGTCAGACAGGTGATCACCTCTCGTGAACCAGGTATCACCCACTCGTCAACCAGGTAATCACCTTTCATCAATCAGCCCCCCCCCCTCCCCCCTCCACCCTCGGTGACTTACCGCGGAATCAGAATTTAAGGCGGTATATGCCTAGGACCTTAGAGCTGCTACAGGTTCCGGGGCTTGGAGTAGGTCAGATTATAGCTTCGTATGCTTGTCTGCTGCCAGGGATTCCCGCTTGTTTGAATTATCTCGCTTCATTGAACTGCATTTTTTTTCCCCTCCAAAATCCACTTCACCTGTAAACGTATTTCCTAAAGGTATTTGACTTGAAACTGGTTTGTCGGTTGCTGAATGAAGTATACAATTTCTTGCAGTCTGTCAGCCTTGGTTATATCATGTTTGTTATTGACTGTGTCTTGAAACAAAAGCGTTGAGAGACTTGAACTGTGAAGCGTGGTGAGAATTGAACTGTGACAGATTTTTTACTTTTGATTTGAAGGTCGCTGTTTCGCCTGGCAGTATGACCAGTACATGTTGTTAGCATGATCATTGTAAGATCAGTCTACTATCACATATGTGAAACGACTTTAACTAAAAAGGAAGAAGAAGAAGAAGAAGAAGAAGAAGAAGAAAGACCAGGCTGCAGGGCAATCAGGCAAATGAATGACCTGAACTGCCATCTGGTTGATTTTGGTCGAGAGACACATTTCAGCTGGCATAATTACGAGCAGCCCCTTCCAATAACACACACACACACACACACACACACACACACACACACACACACACACGCACGCACGCACGCACGCACGCACGCACGCACGCACGCACGCACGCACGCACACACACACACACACACACACACACACACGTTCCCAGATGTATAAACTCATATTTGCCCCTCCCTCCGCCACAGACACAGACAGACAGAGGGACAGACAGACACAGAAACAGACACACACACATATATATACTCACACACACACATTCCCACATGCACATACACATATCTGCCCCCCCCCTCCCCCATCCCCACAAAGACAAACAGACAGACAAACACACACATACACACACACATTCCCACATGCACATACACATATCTGCCCCCCCCCCCTCCCCCATCCCCACACAGACAAAACAGACAGACAGACAAACACACACATACACACACACACACACACACACACACACACACACACACACACACACACACACACACACACACACACACACACACACACACAGCGCACCGATAGTAAACCATACTACAATTAACAGGGTACTGCCAGACCTATACTATATATAGCCTACCTTCGTTTTCTCTCTCTTAAAACTAGCTAACTTTGAAAGCCAGAGTCGCGACCAGCGCTTCCAATAACAGTTTTCTTGGGAAGTTTATGAACAATGTCTGCGTGCTTCCTTCCTGTCGACATCCCCCCCCCCCGACAACGAAATGCAGCTGCCTACCGGCCGCGCTGATAACACTTATCAAACTGTTACGTCGGCAATACTGTCAACATGCGTTCACTTCCAAAGACGAGAAGTAATAACCGCGGGATGAGCGGACCAGCGAAACTCTACACTGTTAAAACAGTTTTGTGGTTAAAAAAAAAATCACTCAATGGTTGTCATCTTTGCACAAAGAGACACACGATACTCAGGCGCTTGTCTCCTTTCCCGTCTTTTTAATCACGCGCCTCACGAAAAGCCCAGATGTTGACACTGTGTCAGTGTCAGACAGACAGACAGACACACACAGACACAGACACACACTGTGTGTCACTTTGTTACAATATTCACGCCACCCATGAAAGTTTTTGAACCCAACCGTCTTCGCTACCATCTGGCCAGGCCCTGTTTCGACGTCAGTGGAGTTTGACGGGTACATACGCAAATTGAAGATGACGCGCCAGACTGCTCACTTTGTCGCGTGTGGTCGCCTCACAAAGCTGTCCCCAGGGGCCTTAGAAATGAACGTCTGACGGTCTGATCGGGGACACTGATACCTCCTCCAGCCCGCGCTATCGTGAAACCCACACCGGTTTCTCCAAGTGTCCGCACCGCCATTGCTGAACGATAAAAACGTGCGATCTACCCGAGTGTACCCACCTCATATCCCGATCCAAATATTGATCCGCAAGTGGACCAAGCTTTCTTCGCTCCCCATCCCCCCCCATCGTCTCCCCCATGATTTAACTATGATATATCCAAGACAAGCTTACTTTATAGATTGTCCCTAATATGCTTTTAGCATCTGAGGACATTAAGCAAAAACACAAGAACAAGAACGAGTGTACCCGACATCTGGGCGGCTAAAAGTCAGACGTTCGGTTCGGTTCGGTTGTGTTGCTTAATGTCCTCGGATGTCGGTAGACATATTAGGGACAAGCTGAGACCAACGCGTAACCATGGTTCAATATAGCTTTACGTCCACGGAAACCAGAAGGCTCGTTAGGACGGACAGCCGAGGACGGCCACCTCGACTCTCACACAGCTCCTGAACTGTGAGCCAGACGTTCACGTCGTTCGAGGCTTAAATTGGCTGCCCTCAGTTCTGTTGCTCTGTTGATTACAGCATAACAGGCATTGCGTTCTGGACACCTGGTGTCTGTGAGCCGGTTTGGCCTAGCGGTAAGGCGTTAGGCTGGTAAGCGGAGGGTCCTCGGTTCGAATCCTCTTCGGCTCTCCTTTCTCTTCAAAAGTTGTGGTCTGTGGACACTGTCTGGTGACTTTGTCCCTCGCAATTTATGAAACATTGAAATGGCTTTCATCGCTGCCCACCTTAATGCAGGATTTGTTTTGACACATTTCTATCTTGCAGATGATGACTCGATCACCTGTTCCAAG
>JABMCL010003783.1:865000-867500 GCA_018857735.1 Alviniconcha marisindica
GTCAGGCGTCTGGAGAAACTTCATGACCACCAATCTGGCTCCCGTCTTGCTCCCCAGGGAGAAGAATGTCACGTCCACCACGGGAACCACTTTGCAGTTTCCTGTTCGTGTCCGTCGGGATGTTTATTCCGCTGCTCAAAGAGCGTTGACGTCAGCCGGTGTGCTTGCATTGATATTCAGGGCCACGTTCACAGTGTGACCCGGACGCTCAGTTAAAGCGTTAACAGAACCATCTGACGAAAGAGCATAATTATCGCTGCGTTCTGTGAATATTTGGTTGTTGCAGGCTTCCTCGCCCCATGCCCAGTAGAAAGCGAATTAAGCGTGGCCAGGGAACCTCATTCGGGCCCCTTTTCAACAAGGAAAGCCAGCCGCCGCATAGTAGCGTTACCAGCCTACTCATTCATTTTCATGTCCTGGTGGTGGGGAGGTGGGGGTCCACAAACTTTTTTCAGAACATTTTGTTCCGCTTCACGGGGTAATAATTATACGTGCGCATGCCTGTACAACGCCGGATCCCGGAACTTCATTTTATCAGAGGGGCAAGACACTGGGTCCGTTCCCTTGAAACTGATGAGAGGAGAAAGGGGGTGGGAGGTGGGGGGTGGATGGGGGCAGGGAAGGTTGTGCAGAAAGGGGGTACTAACTGCATTTTCTCGACCAGTTCTCCAGTGTTTCGACCACTGCACCATCTCATCTCACACCACCACCACCTCCAATAATATTAATGATAAAGGTGATTTCTATCACTCAAGATGGGAGCTGTCCAGAGCGCTTTGCAATAACAATAACAACATACACAGACATGCCCAGACAGACACATAGGCAGACAGACACATAGACACAGAGAAGCACAGTCACACACACACACACACGCACGCACGCACGCACGCACTCACTCACACACACACACACACACACACACACCACACACACACCACACACACGGCTGTGAAAAAGACAATAAACGTTTGGAGTTATTTTGGGAATGTGAGCGTACACAGTATAAACCGAAGTCCCCCGTGAGTATACGCAGCTCCACCCGGTCTTACCGCAGTAGAACGTAAAAAAACCCGGTCATTCTGCCAAAAGTGCGGGTACGGGTGGCAGGTTACAGCTAAACACGCATACCCCCGCTGTTCTCAACTTTTTCCACGTGCTGGCGTTGCGTGGGCGCTGCCTATGTTTTGGCTTTGTGTTAAGTGAGTTTAGCCGCGGTGTTTCACGCTTCGTCGCTCCACTATTTTCACGGATTTATCACGGACTCAGTCGTTCAACCCACTGCTCAAAGGTAATTCTTCATTCAGTGTCATGGGTCAGGAAGCGTGTGTGAATAGTGTGAGTGAATTTATACTTCAGCATAAAGAAGCTGCGTGTTCACCTACACGAAACAAGAACAAGTAAAGAGCGAAGCTGATGAAATGGTGCTGCAGCCTTCAGACGCTGTCCTTTTAATTAAGCTAAACAACTTTCAGTTCAGTTCATTTCGGTTCAGTTCAGTTCTTTGTCCTTTAAGCTAAGCAACTTTCAGTTCAGTTAAGTTCGGTTCAGTTCAGTTCTTTGCCATTTATGCTAAGCAACTTTCAGTTAAGTTCGGTTCAGTTCAGTTCAGTTCTTTGCCCTTTATGCTAAGCAACTTTCAGTGAAGTTCTGTTCAGTTCAGTTCTTTATCTTTTAAGCTAAGCAACTTTCAGTTCAGTCAGTTCGGTTCAGTTCAGTTCTCTGTCCTTTAAGTTAAGCAACTTTCAGTTCAGTTCAGTTCTTTGTCCTTTAAGCTAAGCAACTCTCAGTTTAGCGGAGATCTTTGTCCTTTAAGCTAAGCAACTTTCAGTTCAGACTAGTTTTGTTCGGTTCAGTTCGTTGTCCTTTAAGCTAAGCAACTTTCAGTTCAGTTGAGTTCGGTTTGCTTCTGTTCTTTGTCCTTTAAGCTAAGCAACTTTTAGTTCAGTTGAGTTCTTTGTCCTTTAAGCTAAGCAATTTCAGTTCAGTTCAGTTCTTTGTCCTTTAAGCTAAGCAATTTCAGTTCAGTTCAGTTCTTCCGTTTCGTCCAATCAAAGCCTACACCGACCCACCGCCAGCTTCCAGTGGAAGGGATTTGGTTGATTAGTTCTAATGGTTCTTTAGACAGAGCAGTGGGAAACAGACTACACTGTACAAACAACAGCGGGACTAGACACACGCCACATTCCGTGGAACTGTCGCTGTCGTCCTCGGAGGAAGTGGGGTGGGGTCGGTGGGGTGGGGCTGGAGGGCGTTCACGTGTGGGGGGAGGGGGGTGGGTGGGGGGGTGGGGGGGGGCTGAGGGAGGGTGTGTAGCGTTATGCCGGAGTTCCTGGTGGTCAAGAATGCCAGCTGTGACCACTGTTTTGGCTTACTGGATACTGTCACTGGGTCAGTGTTTTTACCTTGGCTCGATCCTAAAGGTTATCTCACAGGGTGTGGCAAGCAAAGCCTCTGATGATCCGCCCGGCAGCTCAGGATTAATATCAACGTGTTAGCG
>JABMCL010003783.1:885000-887500 GCA_018857735.1 Alviniconcha marisindica
TGTTGTTGTTGTTGTTGTTTTTCTTCTTCTTCTTCTTCTTCTTCTTCTTCTTCTTCTTCTTCTTCTTCTTCTTCGGGTCTTTTGACATAAGTGTCATTAGCCTGATCTTACAATTATCATGCTAAGAAATTAAGCAATTGAAATTAAAAAGATGCAAAAAACACAACAACAAAACACAAAACAACACAACAACAAAAACAAAAGACACATAACCCCCTTATTGCATTTAACAAACAAAATATAATTTTCCTTATTCAACCCTTTCTGAGTTAAAAAACCCCTTTTTTTTTTGTTGTTTTTGTGGCCAGTTCCAAAAAAAAAAAGACCTAAACCTTTTTGCAGTAACAAAAAAAATTTTTTTTTGCTTTCACATCGGGGTGATATTAGAAAAACAAAACAAAAAAAACAAAACAACAACAATAATTATTTTTTATACCAATTTTCCCACAGGACTGAACAATGATCTGCAATATTAGTAATAACTCAGTATTAAAAAAATATTCTTACATTGTTGTAAGCATTTAAGTCATATCCTTTTTTGAAAAACTCTGTAGTAATAGGACATCAAGCAGTATGTGTTTAACCGAAAGTTTTTTTTAAAAAACGCATGTCACATTCTGTAAATTTTTGGGTTCCATGAATTTAAACGTAACTTGTATATTATTTGAAAAATTCTAGAAAAAAAAGGAAAAGGGAAAGTTTCTTTTTTCAAATTTGTTTATATACAGTCTTCTTAAAGTAGTAAATTAATCTCATAGATAAATTATAGGTTTTGGGTGATATTAAAACATGTTTTTCTTTGCCCTTGTTTAGCAATTTTTCTTTTTTAATGACCACAAAACGGTTCCCAAAATCTTCCCTACCCTTGAAAATTTGTACAAGATTAAAACCTTTAAAAAACCCCCCCCCTTTTTACCCGTTTTAAATCCCCGGGGTATTTTGGTAAAACAAACCCAAAAAATTTTAATTTTTAACTGAATATTGATATGTAGTTTAATGCCATTAATATTGCATATAACTCAGAGTAAATAGGAAAAAACCCCTTCCCTAAGAAAAAGATTTTTGCACTTTTAAATCAGGAATAACGAACCCTGTTTCACTGTCTAATGAGTCCAGAACGGAAAACCATAGTAAAAATCTTAATATGATTTTGAAATTTTTAAAAATGTTCTCTTACTTTTAGCTAAAATGTTTGTAGATTCATTTCCTTCAAATCAGATAATCAGTATCGAATTTGGCATTTATGTGTTCCCACTGTGGCATTTGAGGTGTGTAGGGAGAACTGGAATTGATTTAATATCTATGTTACATTCATTAATCAAATCGTTTTATAATTTTTGATTGGCTGAATAGATGTATGTTTTGAGCCTTTTGGGAAGTCTTTAGAATCATAAAAATTTCTTCTGTTACCGAATTAATGACTGCAAATTTGTAACATTTTTGAAATCGCCAAATTTTCGTTGTTCGGAGAGAGATATCTTTCCCGTTTGCGTAAGATTTGCTGGTATTTGTAGCACCGGAACCCAATGGCTATTTATTTCTTTACTATCGATGTTTTTCAGCTTTTTTAGGAGTGTGTTTGGTGCGGAAAAAAATACCTCCTGACCAAAATCAATTTTGATCTACTAAGATATTGATAAATGAATAACGTTTTTGTGTCCTACTCCAAGATGTGTACTAACCATTTTTTAGAAAATTTAGTCGTTTTTTGGCTTTATTTATTAAATTTTCAGGGGAACCTCCAGTTCAGCTTATAGTTATATACACACCCCCAAACTTTTATTCTGTTTTAATTTAAAAGACCACATTTTTATTTTGGCATAGTTCAGGGGCTGTGTGAGGTCGAGGTGGCCGTCCTGAGCTGTCCCTTAACGAGCCTTTGGTTCCGGGCGTTTGTTTTAAATTTGGGTTTCAAGCCTTGTCCCTAATTGCGCCGCACTGGGGAATTAAACTCACTTCTCATCATCATTTTTAGGAAACTTTTCGGGTTTTTATTAAAAAAGCATTAAACAGTCTTCTCCCGTGATAATTCAAAACCGTTATCCTTCATGTAAGCAGTTAGTTTATTTATTTCCGATTGATATAGTTTTTGTACATGATTTCCACCCTCTTATTTGTATGCTTTTAAGAGTTGTGTTAACCCAAATACAATATCATCTGATATTGCGCCACATGTGTGTTATTTGAAATACTTTTTGGGGGATCATGATAATAATGTTAAAAGGGTAGGTGCAATAATGAGCCCTGTGGAATACCATATCAATTTTTTTTAGATGAATAGTCTTACTACTCGAGTACAAATACATCTTTCGGATAAAAGTTTTTAAAAATTAAACATAACCAGTTATCCTATTTTTTCAGTTTTTAAAGAGTCTGCTGCCCCACACGTCTAAGCCCTTTTTAAAAAAAAAAAAATGTGGCCCGGACTTTTTCCCCCAAAACTGTTTTTAAAGGATTTGAGTTTTACTAAATGTCAATTGTAATCTTCCTTTCCCAAAAC
>JABMCL010003783.1:892500-947500 GCA_018857735.1 Alviniconcha marisindica
TACATGACAAACACCTCTGCGTACATATTAACAACCTCTACGTACATGACAAACATCTCTACGCACATGACAAACACATGACAAACATATCTACGTACATGACAGACATCTCTATGTACATAAATATCTCTACGTACATGATAACAACCTCTACATGTATACATGGCAAACACCTTCACCCTATGTACATGACAGACATCTCTATGAACATGACAAACATCTCTACGTACATAACAATCTCTACGTACATGACAATCATCTCTACGTACATGATAATAACCTCTGCGCAAATGACAAACATCTCTACGTACATGATAATAACCTCTACAGGTATACACGACGAACAATGTTGCTTAACGTCCACAGAGATCATGAGGGGCGGGGAGCCCAAGACGGCACTGCCGTGGCTCTGAAGTGTTGCTTCGTCCAGTAGACTTCAGACCCAGAGCCACCTCGACTTTCACACAGCCCCTGAGCTCTGTAACTTCAGTGTTGCTTTACGTCCACGGAGACCATAAGGACCTTTAGGGACGGGGAGCCCAGGACGTCCACCTCGACTTTCACACAGCTCCTGAGCTCTGAACTTCAGTGTTGCTTTACGTCCACGGATGACCATAAGGGGCATGAGGGATGGGAGCCCGGACGTCCACCTGGACTTTCACCAGCCCCTGACTCGTCTCGTGTTGCTACGTCCACGGAGTCCATAAGGACTTTAGGGACGGGAGCCAGGACGTCCACCTCGACTTTCACACAGTCCTGAGCTTTACTCAAAACAAAAAGAAGCAGTTTAGGTGGACATGCAGCGATGGGAGGTACTACCTGGAATTCACTCCTACACGTCCGGCGGTAAAATTCACTCCCACACGTCCGGCGGTAAAATTCACTCCACTAATCTAGTAGAAAAATTCACTCCCTCACGTCCAGCAGAAAAATTCACTGCCTCACGTCCAGCGGTAAAATTCACTCCCACACGTCCGGCGGTAAAATTCACTCCCACTAATCTAGTAGTAAAATTCACTCCCTCACGTCCAGCAGTAAAATTCACTGCCTCACGTCCAGGGGGTAAAATTCACTCCCACACGTCCGGCGGTAAAATTCACTCCCACACGTCCTGTGGTAAAATTCACTCAACACGTTTGGCGGTAAAATTCACTCCCACACGTCCGGCGGTAAAATTCACTCCCACACGTCCGGCGGTAAAATTCACTCCACTAATCTAGTAGAAAAATTCACTCCCTCACGTCCAGCAGAAAAATTCACTGCCTCACGTCCAGCGGTAAAATTCACTCCCACACGTCCGGCGGTAAAATTCACTCCCACACGTCCTGCGGTAAAATTCACTCAACACGTCCGGCGGTAAAATTCACTCCACTAATCCAGCAGTAAAATTCACTCCCACACGTCCGGCGGTAACATTCACTCCACCCGTGACAGTGACTGCACGGAAACGCTGATCACCCGAACGGACACACCCCGCACTGCGCACGCACGCACGCACGCGGTTACGGCAACAACAACAAGCCGACTGTGAGGGTCGGAAAGGGCTGGCTACCTACAGCAACAACAACACGCCGACTGTGAGGGTCGGTCAGAAAGGGCTACCTACAGGCGCCTTCACGTCAACGGGACTGGAGCAGCCCTCACTGCTGACAGTAGCTGGCCAGGCGGAATAATCCTTGCTGCCCTGCCTCTTGAAGCACTAATTCCCTTGCTGCTGCCACCCGTACCCGACGCTGATCCTGACGGCGTCCGGCTTGAAAATCACGGAAGGTCGGTGTCGCAGCGTTGATCGACAGGAACACCCTGTTACCGCCACTGACTCGTTCTGTGGAGCGCGACGGCTGGGTGGAAGGTGTACGGGGTGGCGGAGGGGTAGGTGGGGGGGGGGGGGGGGGGGGGGGGAGGGGGGGGGGAGGGAGGAGGGGGGTGGGATGTGATAGTATAGGGTTGTAGGCTGGTGGAAGGTGTACGGGTGGCGGAGGGGAGGGTGGGGTGGGAGGTGGGGGTGGGGGGGGGGGGGGGGGGGGGAGGGTGGGGTGGGGTGGAAGGTGTAGGGGGGTGGGTGAAGTGGAGGTGGTGGAGGGAGGTGGCGGAGGGTAGGGTGAGGTCGTGGGGTGAGAGGGGGGGGGGGTGGGGGTGGAGAGGGGAGGGTGGGTGGGGATGTGAATAGTATAGGGTTGTAGGCTGGGTGGAAGGTGTACGGGTGGCGGAGGGTAGGGTGAGGGTGTGGGGTGGGGGGTGGGGGAGGGGGGGTGGGGGGAAAGGGGTGGGGGGATGTGAATAGTATAGGGTTGTAGGCTGGGTGGAAGGTGTACGGGGTGGCGGAGGGGTAGGGTGAGGGTCGGGGGTGTAGAGGAGGTGGGGGGGGTGGGTGGGGAGGTGAGGGTGGGGGGGATGGATAGAAAGGGTGTAGGCTGGGTGGAGGGTGGGGTGGCGGAGGGTAGAGGAGTGTGGGGTGTGGGGGAGGGTGGGGTGGGGAGGAGGTGGGTAGGGATGTGATAGTATAGGGTTGTAGGCTGGGTGGAAGGTGGGTGGCGGAGGGGTAGGGTGAGGTCGTTGGTGTAGAGGGGAGGTGGGGGGGGGTGGGAGGGGGCTGGATGGGGATGTGAATAGTATAGGGTTGTAGGCTGGGTGGAGTGTACGAAGGTGTGAGAGTTGTGGGGAGTTTCCGGGTGAAAGGGGAGGTGAGGAGGGTGGCGGGGTGGGGTGTGAATAGCTGGGTTGTAGGCAGTGGCGGGGTAGGTGGTGAGTGGGGAGAGGGGAGAGGGGAGGTGGGGGTGGGGGGGGTAGGAGGGTGGAGGCTGATGTGAACAGGATAGGGTTGTAGGCAGTGGCGGGGTAGGGTGAAGAAGGGTGGTGAGAGCTGTGGGGAGTATCGGGGTGTAGAGGGAAGATGGAGGGGGTGGGGTGGGAATGGGGATGTGAATAGCATAGGGTTGTAGGCTGTGGCGGGGGTAGGGAGAACAGGGGTGGGACAGAGGCGCTTCGCTGCTTTGGTAATATTCTGTTCAATCCGTTTCTGTGGCAGGGGCATCGCCGTTGAATAGTGGTGTGAGCAGTGAGCGTGACTGTGTCACCGCCTCCAGATCCTTCCAACGTCACACTGGGCGTGGCGAAAAGGAGGAGGCTAGTTGCCGTTAGTAACTGGATGTTAACGTCATGTCAGCCACACATATCAGGACCAAGGACAAAGAAGAGAAGATCCAAGAAGAAGAAGAAGAAGAAGAAGAAGAAGAAGATCAAAGAAGAAGATCAAAGAAGAAGAAGAAGAAGATCAAAGAAGAAGAAGAAGATCAAAGAAGAAGAAGAAGATCAAAGAAGAAGAAGAAGAAGAAGAAGAAGAAGAAGAAGACCAAAGAAGAAGAAGAAGAAGAAGACCAAAGAAGAAGAAGAGGAAGTAAGTAAGTAAGTTGGTGTTTTACGCCCAGTCAACCATTGCGGTTATATCAGGGCGAAGAAGAAGAAGAAGAAGAAGAAGAAGAAGAATAGTAAGTAAGTAACTTGGTGTTTTACGCCCAGTCAACCATTGCGGTTATATCAGGGCGAAGAAGAAGAAGAAGAAGAAGAAGAAGAAGAAGAAGAAGAAGAAGAAGAAGAAGAAGAAGAAGATCAAAGAAGAAGAAGAAGAAGAAAGAAAAATTCTCCAGCCATTGCTGCCGGGACTGGAACCCACGCCCTTTCAATCACGAGTCCGGCGCTCAAACACTGAGCTGTCATTGCTCCCCGGGGATAAAAATCAAGATAACTTCAGCCTTACAAATGACGATCAAGATAACTTCAGCCTTACAAATGACGATCAAGATAACTTCAGCCTTACAAATGACGACCAAGAGACCTCAGTTATGCCTTGGAGATGACGATGAAGTCACCGTCAAACTTAGAGATGACGATGAAGTCACCTTCACCTTTAGAGATGACGAAGACAGCTTCACCTTTAGAGATGACGATGAAGTCACTTTCAGCCTTAGAGATGACGATGAAGTCACCTTCACCCTTAGAGATGACGATGAAGACACCTTCAGTCATAGAGATGACGATGAAGTCACCTTCAGCCTTAAAGATGACGATGAAGTCACCTTCACCTTTAGAGATGATGTGAAGTCACCTTCACCTTTAGAGATGACGATGAAGTCACCTTCAGCCTTACAGATGACGATGAAGTCACCTTCAGCCTTACAGATGACGATGAAGTCACCTTCAGCCTTACAGATGACGATGAAAGTCACCTTCAGCCTTACAGATGACGATGAAATCACCTTCAGCCTTACAGATGACGATGAAATCACCTTCAGCCTTAATGATGACGATGAAGTCACCTTCAGCCTTACAGATGACGATGAAAGTCACCTTCAGCCTTACAGATGACGATGAAATCACCTTCAGCCTTAATGATGACGATGAAGTCACCTTCAGCCTTACAGATGACGATGAAATCACCTTCAGCCTTAATGATGACGTTGAAGTCACCTTCAGCCTTAATGATGACGATGAAATCACCTTCATCCTTAATGATGACGATGAAGTCACCTTCAGCCTTACAGATGACGATAAGACACCTTCAGTCATAGAGATGACGATGAAAGACTCTTTCAGCCTTACAGATGACGATGAAAGACTCCTTCAACCTTACAGATGACGATGAAGACACATTCACCCTTAGAGATGACGATCAAGACACCCCAGTTCAGCCTTAACCCCGAGGGCGCATCTTCAGCAGACAGTGTCATATTAAAATAAAAGAGGGGGTGGCGGTGGAGGTGGTGGGTACACAGCCTGTGGGATTCACAGTACAGAGCTTCAGGAATGCGCGGGTGGATTTGCTCGGGGTAGACATTGCAGGACCGGGTGGCGGTTGGGGCGTAGCGTGTCATGAGCACGGATTGTGTTACGGCCGTGATACTTAGCCAGTGGAGCAGAACGCCTGGTGTTGGGATCGGTGTTACCGGGACTGTATGGACCCCCAGGTACTGTGTTCGTATGGCCGTGAGAGAACAGAGGAAGGTGCTGGTAAACGCGCGAGCGCACGCGAGCTCTCTTACACACTCACATGCGCGCGCACGCATATACACGCGAGACGTACTCTCTCTCTCTCTCTCTCTCTCTCTCTCTCTCTCTCTCTCTCTCTCTCTCTCTCTCTCTCTCTCTCTCTCTTTAAATATTAATCGAGTTTGTAAAACTTTTTTTTTTTTTTTAATTCTTTTTATTTATTTATATAATTGTTTTTAATTTTTCACTTATTCGGTAGTTTAGCAAGGACTAATTGTTAGACAGGTCTAAATGAACTTAAACTACATTCCTTGGAAAATAAAGTTTTCGAGTTCGAGTTCGAGTTCTCTCGCTCTCTCGCTCTCTCAAGTATTTTCAATGATGTTGCTGTTCCTGTATGTTTATTACTATTAATAGGGTAGTATTATATTCTATTTGTTTGTATATTGTTTATCATGTTTAAATATTAATCGAGTTTGTAAAGTTAGTTTTTTGTTTGTTTTTGTTTTCATGTAATTGTTTCTCCATTGTTCACTTATTCAGTAGTTTAGCAAGGACTAGTTGTTAGACAGGTCTAAATGAACCTAAACTACAATCCTTGGAAAATAAAGTTTTCGAGTTCGAGTTCTCTCTCTCTCTCTCTCTCTCTCTCTCTCTCTCTCTCTCTCTCTCTCTCTCTCTTCTCTCTCTCTCTCTCTCTCTCTCTCTCTCTCTCTCTCTCTCTCTCTCTCTCTCTCTCCCTCTCACACACACACACACCACACACACACACACACACACACACACACACACACGCAGAAACACACACACACACACACACACACACACACACACACACACACACACACACACACACACACACACACACTGTTCATTTTAATGTGTGATACTGTAGACCAAATTTATTCAGGCCAGATAACTCTCCACAGGTTAACAAGATTTGGTGTACACGAGTTATTTCCCTTGAACTACATGACGGCCTGTCCACAATGAGCAACTCAATACCTATGGATACAAATGAAAATTAATGTACTCTTGCCAAAGTAATAAATTTTAGATTCAATGAATCCATTACACTTTGTTCACAAGAGTATTGCAATAAACATCAACAGGGCTTTTCACCTAGTCTTACCCATACAAACTACAGTATTTTTGTCTGAATCACGCAATATGAGTTTGTCTCTTTTTTTTCTTTTTTTTTGTCTTTTATGGTGGGGCATGTTTTTTGTTGTGTGTTTTTTGTTGTTTTGTTGTTTTGGGTGGGTGGGGTGTGGGGGGGGGGGGGGGGGGAGGAAGGGGGGGGGGTATTTAGTTTACCACATTCCCAAAGTCGTGGCTGTTGTTGTTGTTGTTTTTTTTGTTTTTTCGCCCTGATATAACCGTACTGGCTGACTGGGCGTAAAACGCCAAGTTACTTACTTTTTAATGAGCGAAAGATGTTAAACTTGTTTGACTTAAGCTTTTGACAGCTTGTGCAGGTGTTTTTTTGCTCGTACGTTTGCTTATGGGTGAAGGGGACTGGATGTAGTGTGTTTGCAGTCATAGTCCGTCGTGTACTGAGCAACTTCAGCATAAACAAACTGGGGTCAAGCGATCACATTAATTTTGACTTTCGACAAAACAACAACAACAACAAAACAGCAAAACAACAACAGCAACAACAACAACAACAAACTGAATCAAGAATGACTGCTAGCTTTATAAAAATAAGATGCAAACACATAAAAGATTCAAAAGAACGCTTATTTATTTTGACATAGACAACACGATGCAAATTTTCAGGGAAATCCCCTTCTTCGGGCCACAAAACGACACTTAAACAACAGTAAAAGGGTTAAAAACAATGAAAAATGACGACAGGTGAAGTAACCTTCTTTTTCTTTTTTTGGACAATAATTTGCCATCTTGCCATCGTAAATGTATACGTAATTAGCTTTTTTATAGGTAACACTCAAATAAGTATACTGCTTTTGTGTTTCCTGTACTTACTTGTTGAGTTTATGATTACAATCAACACACAAGGGAGTTAATTAGCGCTCGAAATACGTAACATAAGTACAACATCAAAGACCCAAGTCGCCTACGGTAACTTTCACCTGGCATTCGTGTAAATACAAGGTACATAAACTCCACCAGAGGTACAGCCTTCTATTTACACGCATGCCAGGTGAGAGTTGTCCTTGTGTTACGTATTTCGAGCAATAATTAACTCCCTTGAGTGTTGATTCTACACGAGCGTCCTAGGCTTCGTTCTGTTTCAGATTTAGGATTACGATGTACGACTAAATTTTGTTTAAACCAAGCGATCACTTTGTCTGGAGTTCCTAGCCAGAGACCTGACGCCTGGTGTAGTGAGACGGCGTCCCTGGCGGCTAGACTGTTCCCCCTTTCAAATGCTTCATGGAACCGGGCTATCTGTCCAGAGAGTAACAAACCCGTTGCAAAATATCGCTAGATTCCTGAGTGACGAGTGTTTGCTCAAATCAGTTCCGTGTTTGCCAGTATTACAGCTTGTATGTGGCAGAGTGTTGTATCGTTCTTTTCCCCGTACCGGTCATAATCGAGTTTGAAAGCCGGTTTGCAGCATTAGGCTATCTACAACTGCAGCATTAGGCTATCTACATCTGCAGCATTAGGCTATTTACAACTGCAGCATGAGGCTATCTACAACTGCAGCATTAGGCTATCTACAACTGCAGCATTAGGCGATCTACAGCTGTAGCATGAGGCTATCTACAATTGCAGCATTAGGCTATCTACAACTGCAGCATGAGGCTATCTACAACTGCAGCATCAGGCTATCTACAACTGCAGCATTAGGCTATCTACAACTGCAGCATCAGGCTATCTACAACTGCAGCATTAGGCTATCTACAACTGCAGCATTAGGATATCTACAACTGCAGCATTAGGATATATACAACTGCAGCATTAGGCTATCTACAACTGCAGCATTAGGCTATCTACAACTGCAGCATTAGGCTATCTACAAACCTATGAAGTGCTCTGCTAGAAATGCACCACCATGTTTTTTGTTGTTGTGGGTTGTTTTGTTGTTGTTGTTGTTGTTGTTTTGGGGTGGGGTGGGGAAATGGGGGGTTACTAAAATTAGTTTTGACTGTTTTTGTTTATTTTTTGATATTATTTTTGTTGCTGTTTCTTTGTTTCCTTTTCTTGTTGTTTTGCTGTGTCTCATTTATTGTTAGCGTGGTCAAATTGTTCGTCCGCGGTATGTTAGTTTTTCCCCCCAAACATATGTAAATGAGTTCACCGCCTCTAAGCATAAAGCTCGCTGATGAGTCCATAATCATTCATTGTATCTTTATTTTGTCTTGAATAAATTCTTCTTTAAACCAGAAATGTTCCACTTGGTTGAACCTTTTTAACGCCGAGTTGTCCGCGAAGAGGTGGCGGCGGAATAAATACACCACGCACACTGCTCCGTCTTATCTCTGTGACTGTCTTCAACTTTACACACCTTTCCGTGCTCTCAGCTCTGCTTTTGATACTCTCCGCCTCCAGCTTTCTTCTAATGCCATCTGCGTCGAATTAGTTCTGTCCGCCAGTATCTTTCCACTTAGGCTGCAGTGAAACTGGTCACCTAGTGCAATTTTCTCCTTTCTGGTCTGCCTTTTCTGGCATAAAACTGACCACATCACTCCTCTGTTGTAAGCTCTCCACTGGCTCCCAATCCCACAAGGAATTCAGTACAAGATAAACACTCTCCGCTGTAAATGTATCATGGGCACTGCTCCGTCTTATTGTCTAGTCAATCTACTGTTTCGATCAAGAAAGCAAGCAACATGGCCAAATCTGGTGGCATTTGCTTCCCCAAAGTATGCTTATCTGGTGGCATTTGCTTCCCAAAAGTATGCTTATTGTCACACATAAAATAGGCCAACCAAAGCCTAGTAGAACATGTATCATTTTCGATTTGAAGCTGTAAAGATTTCTCCTCATAATATTCAGACCATTTTGGCCTGCGGTAAGTAGATTGTCTTTTGTTTCTGTGTCTCTCGCGCTGGACGTCACAATAATAGCCACAATACGTCATAATTATTCTTTAGCTTCTGGCATTTTACGTAACATTCTGAAAGCATGTTGACCTAGATGTGCAGCTGGTAGATTATCCAGAACAAAACAGCAGATTCGTCAATGCTTGAACAGTGTCGATTCTGCCGTGTTTGTGGAGTTCGGCTCTGTTTATGCATTGAGCTGGAATAAAGTTATAGACTGCCGAGATCGCATAGGACGAGTGGTTCGTCTTTGTAAGTGATTGACGGTCCTTGTTGATTTACCGACTGGCTGTAGCAGACGATTATCGCTGCACGAGTACAGTGTTTAGCTTTTAATCTGCTTTGTAGAAAGTATGGTAACACATTCTAGTCACAATTCTTACAATGTTGGCATGACTGGTCTGCTGGGGGAAAGTAGTGAAGGGTTCCGCAGTAAGCTCTAAGCCCCCTTCTCTCATCGCAAACTTTCCGTCTGTCCACCGTGAGGTACGATGCTGACAGGTCAAATGCATATCATTCAAGTCTGATGGATGTAATTTCTTTCATTGTCTCGCATTATGATTTAAGTCTGACGTTAGCATTCAAGTAAATGTTATTTGCTTCATTTGATTGCAGCTGCAGATGCCTTTCGTCGTCAACAGGGGTGCGTCATGAAGTATTTTAACGGTTTTGTTCGAAAGCTAGCTGTCTTTCGTTCCGTTGCTCTGCTTTAGTTTGTGGAGCAAGCAAGACAGTCTCTTTTCGAGTTTTTCGCGTGGGATATTAGTTGAAGCGTTTTGACTGGCTGAACCCTTCTCGGAAACTTCTATTGTTGGCGTGGGACATTTCTCTTTCTAAAATGTGCGTAAAGAATTGCGTTTGTGGTCGCTTTTTAGCTTTACGTTTTACGCACAGTGTTTCCTCGATGCTGCCGTCGGTGCCATGAACACCCCGAAAGCAATTAGCCTAGCTACCTCTGCCATAGGCAGGATAGCGTTCAGACTGAAGCGAACAGAACGAGCCACTAGCCGTTGATCATCACTAGGATGGTGAGCACATAACACAGAAACGACGAGTTGGATATTGATCAGCAAGAGGAACAGGTCTCTCCGCAAGATTCGGCCTAAAGAATGCACGGTTTATACTGCCACGATGGACTACAGTTTCGTCAAACCGTATTGGTGCAGATGCTGTACCAAAATGTTCAGTCAAGGTCAAGGTGGGCCGTGCATAATAAGAAATGGATGATCATCGTACTGCTAAACTATGTTTCTCGGAACATGAAAGTGTTGGACATTCTCCGCAAGTTCATTGACTGCGGCAGATTCAAGGACTTGTAGATCGGGTATTGTTGACGAGTGTTAGAACATAAGACCATTACCCGTGGTCGGGGAAATTGGGAGAATAACAGAAAACACAGAAACTGCGATCCACACCACCATGCGCATACCTGAACAGCACAGAGAACCCACAACCAGGGCAATTACAAGAGTAGAATGACACATAGGCAACACTCACTCTTCTGAAGTGAATGCTAGAAACACGTTTTTCAGCCGATCGGGTGGTCAGGTGTGTGGATTTAGTTTTTTAGTTTTTTTGGGGGGAAATGATTACCCAAGCCTAGACAGAATGGTTTTCAGCCTAGAGCACCAGTTTAGTCTGACATAATTATGTTAATTGACAGGATGTAGGAAAGAACAACGCTGAAGGTGGATGATCCGATACATACATTGTCAGCGTTCTGGCGGCAGTCACGTCTGCTGGTAACAGTGTCACAGTGTTTGTAAGAAATACAGACTCGTTCATCTTGTGCGTTCATGCCAGATTCCAATCTTATAGTATCAGCTTTTGATCCACACACACACACACACACACACACACACACACACACACACACACACACACACACACACACACAACACACACACACACACACACGCACGCACGCACGCACGCACGCACGCACGCACACACACACACACACACACGTCAGTATTCGGTGGCGACAAAATATTTTGCTATGCACAGGGCTCGCCTGCCATTGCCGTTCATTTATTTCATTGACCGCTGCGAAATGACGTCACACCAGTTCGGCGTAGGCCGGTATTCTGTGCCTTTTAACAGAAATAAGTGTTCGTTACTCATCGACATAACCTGATTAGAAAAATTAAAGTAATACTAAATTACAGACTTGCCTCTCTGTCCTATAATACAAGCACCCCGAACAATCGATTACGAGGAGAGCACTATTTCTGAAAACATGAATGCCGGAATGATCATATGATTTACTTGACACTTTCACATCAGAACATCATGCACACGTCAGAACATCATGCAATGAATGACGTCATAGCTCTACATCGGCTGCCTACTTCTGCTTGAAAATATGCACACTAAGAAAACAAAAGATCAGCTTTTGTTTGATGTACGTATTTGGTAGGTTTTGGACATCTTTTGAAAGTCATGCCTCATCTGTCACCAGAAAAGGTACAACGGTCGTATTACGTCACGCGACCTCGTTTTCTCCAAGTAGGATTAGGAATTTCGTGTCCTATTTTATACATGATACTTTGTAGGCATACCCAAGTCTAACACAGCTAAAAAAAACAACAAAAAAACAACTTATGTTGCTAACTTTTTCATTTTATACCTCATTTGGCCGTAGATTGACTAGTCCATTATCTCTGCGACTGTCTTCAGCTTTACACACCCTCCCGCGCTCCACGCTCTGATTCTAATACTCTCAGCCTCCAGATTCCTCGCACCAGGCTGTCCACTGCATTTGGTTCCAGCGCCTTTTCTGTCTTCTGTCCCTCTACGTCGAATGACCTTCTCTTTCCTCTCCGACTAAAACCCGCTCCGGACTTCTTCAAATCAAACCTCAAAACATTTTTTCTCTCTCCCAAAACGTTAGACCTGGCTGCCATGTTTTCCGTTCCGCGTTGCTGTCTTCCTGCGCCTCAAGTCTGTGTTTGGAGTCCGTTTGTGTGTAAATTAAGTTTAGTATAGTCAGCATACTCGTGTGTGCGGGTGCTCGGTGTGTTTGTGTGCGTGTGTGCGTGTGTGTGTGTGTGTGTGTGTGTGTGTGTGTGTGTGTGTGTGTGTGTGTGTGTGTGTGTGTGTGTGTGTGTGTGTGTGTATGCACTTAGAAAATTCTCTACGGACAAGATTTTGTGCTTTATAATTGCTTTAATCATCATTATTAATCAGTTTGTCAGTTGAATAGTGGTCTGGACATGTCTGGGGAAGACAAAAAGGCTTACAGCAATCTAATAATTTTCAGTTGAATTGATCAGCAAGCAAATCAGCCACACTTGTCATTTTATGCTGTATCAATTATATTATTACAGGCTGGATCTAATTCATGTTTTGTGATTTAAATGCAAACACTGAAACAGCAGTAAGTATATATACTGAACTGCATAATTAATGTAAAATCTAGTCATCGTAGTAGTAAAGCATACATATTTATTAAGCAGTCTTCAAAAATGACTTTTGACAAAAGTGAGCGTACAGTCACCGTAAACGGCAATAAAATACACCACCACTGTCAAAATTACACATTCTGTGGGGTGTAGTTTCCGGATTATCGAGAATGTTCATCGCGGAGTCGTGTCAAACTTCGTTTGAAGTTCGCAGATACGAGAAATAATAATTCACCGTTGAATGCAATTATCTGTAGCGTACTCCTTATCAGTTAAACACATACCAATACAGTTCAATGAATCGGGTTACCTCAGAAATTCAGCCTCCTTAAACGATTCCATTTCAGTCGCTCTTTCTGATTTACTCAGTGATCGATCTAGACATTTTTCAAACCGGTAAAACACCAAGTTACTTACTTACTAGTGACATCAACAAGGTAGCGAAAGTTATTTTAACAAACTAGTCAATCAGTGTAACCGGTCAGACACGTTGCCATTTATAGCTACTGTTGCTAGCGTTCTGCAGATTGGCAAATACCCTGCTCCATTTCCCGTCTAGAACACACACACGCACACACGCACGAACGCACGCACACACACACACGCCACTCTCTCTCTGTGCTGCTGCGTTTTTAGAGAACAGGTCAAGCAAAATAGCAGCCGATACGTATGACCGATTGTTGATTTTGTTTCCGGTATCTGCTGATCTTAACCAGTAAAATACCGAGAATGACCGGTTAACGTGAACCCTGGGTTTACCTAAACTGATATAAAGCTCGTTCATAACTCATGCATCCATTACTTCCCGGAAACGAAGGAAATGATGATGGAATCTTTAAACCCGGAAGATCAGCCCGGACAATGTTGGCGCTGACTAAAGGTGACAAAAGAAGAGGCCATATCATGCGATGTGCGTGAGCCGGTTTGGCCTAGCGGTAAGGCGTTAGGCTGGTCAGCGGAAGGACCTCGGTTCGATTCCGCATCGGCTCTGCTTTCTCTTCAAAAAAGTTGTGGTTTGTGGACACTGTCTTGTGACTTTGTTTGTCCCTCACAATTAATGAAACATTAAAGAGGCTCTCATCGCTGCCCATCTTAATGCAGGAATCATTCTGGTGGTGGCAGTGTAGCGATAGGCATACAATCTCCCTCTTCTCCCCCCCCCCCCCCCCATACCCTTCCCCGCCCCCTCTCGCCCCCCGCCCTCCAACCTCCCTTCTCCCCGTCCCGAATAAGCCTTATGGTTTCTGTGGACGTTAAGCATCAGGTTTACATGCGAGTTCCTGCAACGTACTGGTAGGATATGGACGGTCGCTGAACTGGTGCGGGTTGAACGACGTAACTTGTAGACATGCTGGTGTCCCCTACGGAGTAACTGGTGCTGGTAGGTTCCGCGACGATCTGCACCCTCTGAACCGGAGGGCGGTAGGAACGCCGTCGTCTTACGGGGACGCGGTTCATATCCCCGCGTCGTAAGTAAGCTATGACGATCGACAGCAGCCCGACGACAACCAGGATGGCCACCACCGTCAGGCCGATGTACAGTGAAGTGTTTGACGTCGTTTCCGTCGAGTCGTCATTCCCGTCAGTTTCGTCATCGGTTCCGTCATCACCGGCGTTGTTTGGGTCGGAGTCGTCTTTAGCCGTGGTCGTCTCCGCCGTCTGTTTTTCATCGGCGCCACCGTTTCCCTTCGAGTCACCGCCCCCTCCTGAAGCGGGGCAGGAACTGGTACCTGGAGGGAGGCTCAGTGTTCGTTCCGCCGCGTACTGCACGAAAGACGTACCTTTGTGCTGGACGTAGCAGCGGAACCTGCGGGTGCAGCCGCCGAGGAAATCCAGCCCCCGTACAGTGTGCGTCTCGGAGGAACTCATGAAGTAAGAAACCCGCGTTTCTGACTGGCCACCTAAGCCCCCAACTGGCGACATATCCCGCCAACTTCCGTCGTTGAAAAACTGGAATTTAAAGGTGCCTCGTGAATAGCCGCGGGAGGTTAGACCAACGACAGCTGTGCAAGTCAGCTGGATAGGGACGGTCACAGGGTCAGGGACAGCCATTGTGACCGGTCTCGGGTCCGGTAGTGCATTGATGGTCAGCAGGTCCGATTTAGTAGTGGCAGCAACCCCGCCTCTCACGTGTCGAATTTCGCATTGGTACTTGTACTCCAAGTCTGTGAATGTGGGTGCATTTATCGTAAGCGTTAAACCTGAGCGGGTGGCTGTTGCTTTTGATCGAGGTTCCAGTTCATCATAAACTCCTTTGTAGTATTTTGTTTGCAAAACTGGTTCCTTCAGGTCATAAATAACAACGAGTTCCTGTTTAGTGCCATCGTTTTTAAATCTGTTTATCTCCATCTGCCTGACATCGGTAATTTCTTTACCCTTGTCACAGGTGAAGCTAATTTGCCCTATAGATTGTCCAGGGATGATCACGAGGGGTGATGGGCAAATGAAGAAGTGTTCGCTTGTGACACAGGCAGACATACAAAGGCGGAATGACGCCCAGCCGAAGAGAACGGAGATGTAGAGAGTGAACTCCATCCACTGCACACTAGATCTAGATCTAGCTTACAGTCCCATCTAGAAGTGAAGGGAACGGAGAACACGAAGGGCGTGTTGAAGTCCAGTGACACCCACTATCGTGTCATGGCTGTGTCTCGACGCTTCCATTTACGACTGAATGGATGGCGACATCAGCGACTTTTCATCAGAGACTTGCTGTGAGTTTTAAATGCTACATCTTGCTCACTCCTCTTGCTAATTCGCAACGAAACATACATTGGCTCAGTAGAAAAGAAAAGCTACGACCATATTTTCAAAGGGATGCATCCTCAGATGATCCGCAGATGATCGGTGACATAAAGTATGTCTAATACGTCATAAAATGTCACGTCACTTTTTTTTTTTTTTTTTTTGATTGTGTGAGGCATATTTAGGTCTGGTATATCTTAAAGGAACAGCTTTCACAGGTCTGACGGGAAACAACAACAACAACAAAACAAAAACAAATAACAAACAAAACAAAAAACAACAACATTTGTTGGTTTTGTTTTTTTGTATGAGGTATTTGAATTTTAGTATTGATACAGTGATTTGTATGTTGCATTATTTTCTTTCTTATGCAAACTAAGTTTATCCCCCCAAAAAAACACAACAACAACAACCAACCAACCAACCAACCAACCAACAAACAAACAAAAACAAAAACCATTATGAGTTACACATTATTCGGAGTAAAACCCAATAGACCACACTGGTTCTCGTGGGAATGGGAGGGGGGGGGGGGGGGGGGGGGAAGAAGAAAAAGATCCAGCTGAAGAGATGCAGGGACATTATAACTTAAACACATACTATCTGCATTCAAAGGTTTATTTTTATTTATTTTAAATATATTATTATATCTTAAAATGTACGTGTGTGTGTGTGTGTGTGTGTGTGTGTGTGTGTGTGTGTGTGTGTGTGTGTGTGTGTGTGTGTGCGTGCGTGTATGCATTTAGAAAATTCTCTACGGACAAGATTTTTCACTTGATAATTACTTTAATTATCATTATTGATCAGTTTGTCAATTGAATAATGGTCTGGACATGTCTGGGGAAGACAAAAAGGCTTACAGCAATCTAATAATTTTTAGCTGAAGATCTGGTCAGCAAGCAAATCAACCACATTCGTCATTTTATGCTGTATCAATTATATTATTACAGGCTGGATCTAATTCATGTTTTGTGATTTAAATGCAAACTCTGAAACAGCAGTAAGTATATATACTGAATTGCATAATTAATGTAAAATCTAGTCATTATAGTAGTAAAGCATACATATTTATTAAGCTTTATTCAAAAATGACTTTTGACGAAAGTGAGCGCACAGTCAGAGAAAACGGCAATAAAATACATCGCAGTTGTCGAAATTACGTATTCTGTGGGGTGTAGTTTCCGGATTATCGAGAGAGTTCATCACGGAGTCGTGTCAAATGTTGTTTGCAGTTCGCAGATACGAGAAATAATAATTCACCGTTGAATGTAGCCATCTGTAGCGTACTCCTTATCAGTTAAACACATACCAATACAGTTCAGTGAATCGGGTTTACCTCAGAAATTCAGTCTCCTTAAACGATTCCATTTCAGTCGCTCTTTTTGATTTACTCAGTGATCGATCTAGACATTTTTCAAACCGGTAAAACACCAAGTTACCTATTTCTAGTGACATCAACAAGGTAGCGAAAGTTATTTTTACAAACTAGTCAATCAGTGTAACTGGTCAGACACGTTGCCAGTTATAGCTACTGTTGCTAGCGCTCTGCAGCTTGGCAAATACCCTGCTCCATTCCCCGTCTAGAACACACACACGCACACACACACACACACACACACACACACACACACACGCACGCACGCACGCACGCACGCACGCACACACACACACACACACACACCATGCACGCACACACACACGCCTCTCTCTCTCTCTCTCTCTCTCTCTCTCTCTCTCTCTCTCTCTCTCTCTCTCTCTCTCTCTCTCTCTCTCTCTCTCTCTCTCTCTGTGCTGCTGCGTTTTTAGAGAACAGGTCAAGCAAAATAGCAGCCGATACGTATGACCGATTGTTGATTTTGTTTCCGGTATCTGCTGATCTTAACCAGTAAAATACCGAGAATGACCGGTTAACGTGAACCCTGGGTTTACCTAAACTGATATAAAGCTCGTTCATAACTCATGCATCCATTACTTCCCGGAAACGAAGGAAATGATGATGGAATCTTTAAACCCGGAAGATCAGCCCGGACAATGTTGGCGCTGACTAAAGGTGACAAAAGAAGAGCCATATCATGCGATGTGCGTGAGCCGGTTTGGCCAAGCGGTAAGGCGTTAGGCTGGTCAGCGGAAGGACCTCGGTTCGATTCCGCATCGGCTCTGCTTTCTCTTCAAAAAAGTTGTGGTTTGTGGACACTGTCTTGTGACTTTGTTTGTCCCTCACAATTAATGAAACATTAAAGAGGCTCTCATCGCTGCCCATCTTAATGCAGGAATCATTCTGGTGGTGACAGTGTAGCGATAGGCATACAATCTCCCTCTTCTCCCCCCCCCCCCCCCCCCATCCCCCCGCCCCCTCTCGCCCCCGCCCCCAACCTCCCTTCTCCCCGTCCCGAATAAGCCTTATGGTTTCTGTGGACGTTAAGCATCAGGTTTACATGCGAGTTCCTGCAACGTACTGGTAGGATATGGACGGTCGCTGAACTGGTGCGGGTTGAACGACGTAACTTGTAGACATGCTGGTGTCCCCTACGGAGTAACTGGTGCTGGTAGGTTCCGCGACGATCTGCACCCTCTGAACCGGAGGGCGGTAGGAACGCCGTCGTCTTACGGGGACGCGGTTCATATCCCCGCGTCGTAAGTAAGCTATGACGATCGACAGCAGCCCGACGACAACCAGGATGGCCACCACCGTCAGGCCGATGTACAGTGAAGTGTTTGACGTCGTTTCCGTCGAGTCGTCATTCCCGTCAGTTTCGTCATCGGTTCCGTCATCACCGGCGTTGTTTGGGTCGGAGTCGTCTTTAGCCGTGGTCGTCTCCGCCGTCTGTTTTTCATCGGCGCCACCGTTTCCCTTCGAGTCACCGCCCCCTCCTGAAGCGGGGCAGGAACTGGTACCTGGAGGGAGGCTCAGTGTTCGTTCCGCCGCGTACTGCACGAAAGACGTACCTTTGTGCTGGACGTAGCAGCGGAACCTGCGGGTGCAGCCGCCGAGGAAATCCAGCCCCCGTACAGTGTGCGTCTCGGAGGAACTCATGAAGTAAGAAACCCGCGTTTCTGACTGGCCACCTAAGCCCCCAACTGGCGACATATCCCGCCAACTTCCGTCGTTGAAAAACTGGAATTTAAAGGTGCCTCGTGAATAGCCGCGGGAGGTTAGACCAACGACAGCTGTGCAAGTCAGCTGGATAGGGACGGTCACAGGGTCAGGGACAGCCATTGTGACCGGTCTCGGGTCCGGAAAGTGCATTGATGGTCAGCAGGTCCGATTTAGTAGTGATACCAAACTCGCCTCTGATGTGTTGAATTACGCATTGGTACTTGTACTCCAAGTCTGTGAATGTGGGTGAATTTACCGTAAGCGTTAAACTTGAGTGGGTGGCTGTTAGTTTTGATCGAGGTTCCAGTTCAGCTTGAGATTCTTCGAGGTATATTGGACGCAAAACTGGTTGCTTCGGGTCATAAATAATAATGAGTTTCTCTTTAGTGCCATCGTTTTTAAATCTGTTTATCTGCATCTGCCTGACATCGGTAATTTCTTTACCCTTGTCACAGGTGAAGCTAATTTGCCCTATATATTGTCCAGGGATGATCACGAGGGGTGATGGGCAAATAAAGAAGTGTTCGCTTGTGACACAGGCAGGCATACAAAGGCGGAATGACGCCCAGCCGAAGAGAACGGAGATGTAGAGAATGAACTCCATCCACTGCACACTAGATCTAGATCTAGCTTACAGTCCCATCTAGAAGTGAAGGGAACGGAGAACACGAAGGGCGTGTTGAGGTCCAGTGACACCCACTATCGTGTCATGGCTGTGTCTCGACGCTTCCATTTACGACTGAATGGATGGCGACATCAGCGACTTTTCATCAGAGACTTGCTGTGAGTTTTAAATGCTACATCTCGCTCACTCCTCTTGCTAATTCGCAACGAAACATACATTGGCTCAGTAGAAAAGAAAAGCTACGACCATATTTTCAAAGGGATGCATCCTCAGATGATCCGCAGATGATCGGTGACATAAAGTATGTCTAATACGTCATAAAATGTCACGTCACTTTATTTTATTTTATTTTTTATTGATTGTTGAGGCATATTTAGGTCTGAAATATCTTAAAGGAATATCTTTCACAGGTCTGGCGAAAAAGCAAACATACAAGAAAAGAAAAAAAGAAAAAAAAGAAAAAACAATTTTTTTTTTGTTGTTTTTGATTTTTGTATGAGGTATTTGTATTTTAGTCATGATACATTGATTTGTATGTTGCATTATTTTCTTTCATCTGCAGACTAAGTTTACCCCCCATCCCGCCTCCAGAAAAGAAAGAGAAACAAACAAATCAACATCAGCAGGAGTCCCACAAGGCTCTGTGCTTGGACCACTTCTGTTCTTGATTTATATTAATGACATTGTTAACAATATTGAGTCTGTGATCAAGTTATTTGCAGACGACACTAGTTTGTCCTTGGCACTAAACAACCCCGACTCGCGTGCTGAAATACTGAACCATGACTTACAACAAATTAATGAATGGGCCAAAAAATGGAAAGTTAAATTTAACGAAGAAAAAACTGAACAATTAAACTTTACTAGAGGTCAGAATCAAAATCAACAACTCACTTTTGGCAGCACAACTCTAAAAGAAACACCATCTCACAAACACTTAGGAATAATCTTAAAAACAACTGCAGATGGGATGAACACATTAGGTCTGTTATAAACAAAACAAGTATGTTAATTTCCTGTCTTCGGCTTACAAGTACAAAATAAGCAGAAAAGCGTTAGAAACTATGTACAAATCGTTCATCCTCCCACGTTTTGATTATGCTGATATTGTCTGGGATAACTGCACCGACACTCAATCAAAAATGCTAGAAAACCTGCACCTAGAAGCCATAAGAATCATTATAGGAGGTATACGCGGAACTAGCCACCAGAAACTTTACAAAGAATCCAGATTATGCACATTAAAGGAAAGAAGGAAATGGCATAAACTCTTGATGTTCCACAAAATGATACTAGGTCTATGTCCCCAATATATAAGTGACCTCTTACCCCCTTTAGTCGCCCACATTAATCCGTACCACAGACGCAGACCATTAGAAAGAGACGTGACTACATGCAAAACTGAACTCTATCGAAACTCCTTCATTCCATCTACCACAGCAGAGTGGAATTCTCTCCCCATTAGCGTTCAACAAAGTACATCTTTAAGTGTTTTTAAACGATCATTGTCCTTGTCCGACAGTAAAGTTCCAGCCTATTACTACTTTGGAGAAAGAAATGCACAAGTCATCCACTGTCGCCGTTCGCCTAGAAATGAGTAACCTTAACAATGACCTAGTCAACCGCCATTTAAGCACCGACCCAAAATGTTCTTGTGTTTATTCTAAAGAAACGGCTGAGCATTACCTCCTTCACTGTCCTAACTACTTTAACATCCGCGCAAGAACAATACTTACCCTCTCTAGGCGCCAAACCAATATTAGACACTACTGTACGGTAACTTAGACCTGCGACTTCCAGAAAACAAACACATATTCCTAAATGTCCATGAATTCATTAAGCTATCTAAACGACTTTAAAATCAGAACTGTAAGCTAGCAGGTAGCTGACCTGTAATATGATTTTGTTTTTGTTTTTGTTTTTTGTTTTTGTTTCTTTGTTTGTTTTTTACCGAATCTGTTTTTGTGCCATGTGATTTGTCCTGTTAACATAGTACAGTTAAGGGACGTTAAAAATCCAAGTAATAACTCCTGTATATGTGATTATATTTTTAATTATACAAATGACCGACTGCCTGCTCATACCTCTGAACTTTGTCAAAATTAATAATTATGCTACTGTAGAAAAATGACTTCAAACCATCTTTCCCTTTCCGTCTCCCCATCCCCCTCTGTCTCCTTACGCCATTTCTCTCTCGCTATATTTGTTTAGGCCACCAGCCAATCTATCTGTCTACCTAACATTGTTTTGTTTTTTCAACTACAATTTGTTTGACTGTTTTCTAGTGACTGTTCGTATTTTTGTGTTTGTTATTGTTGTTTGTTTGTTTCTTTTTTGTTTCCTCTTGTTTTTTGTTTTTATTGTTTTTTTTTTTTTTTGTTACGTCTCATTTATTGATAGCGAAGTGAAATTGTTCGTCCGCCATACATTGTGTTTTTTTCCAACTGCATGAGCTCATCGCCTATAAGCTATAGCTTGTTGATGAGCACATAATGATTTTTTGTATGTTTATTTTGTCTCGAATAAATTTTTGTTTAAACCAAACAAATCAACAAAAAACTAAAACAAAACAAACAAACAAACAAACAAACAAAGAACAAACAAAAACCATTATGAGTTACAAATTATTCGGAGTAAAACCCAATAGACAACACTGTTTCTCGTGGACTCACTTTTTTTTTTTTAAAGAACACTGCAATATGACATCAAAAGTTCACTCCACTGAGATGAAAACAATCGGTAACAAAAATGATTGCAATCCAGATGCATTACTCCCTAGACCTGTACGGAAAATGATCACCTTATAAAATCGATATCAAATCAACGGCACATTCAGTCGCAAAACCTTTACTGAGGACCATGTTCCTTTGACCTGCTCCAAGCACACGAGCAAATTTATCGCCTGCAAAGGAGAGTTCCTTTAAGTAGAGTAAATCCGTGTGTGTGTGTGTGGTTGGGGGGGGGGGGGGGGTGGGGGGGGGGGGGGGGAGGGGGGAAGAGAAGAAGAAGAAGAAAACGATCCAGCTGAAGAGATGCAGGGACATTATAACTTAAACACATACTATCTGCATTCAAAGGTATCAATATTTTTTAATTTGATATATATATTATTATATTTTAAAATGTACGTGTGCATGTGTGTGTGTGTGTGTGTGTGTGTGTGTGTGTGTTGTGTGTGTGTGTGTGTGTGTTGCGTGGTGCGTTGCGTGTGTGTGTGTGTGTGTGTGCTGTGGTGTGTGGTGTGTGTGTGTGTGTGTGTGGTGTGTGTGTGTGTGTTGCGTGAGTGCTTGCGTGCGTGTGTATGTGTGTGTGTGTGTGTGTGTGTGTGTGTGTGTGTGTTGTGTGTGTGTGTGTGTGTGTGTATGTGTGTGTGTTGGTGTGCTTGCGTGCGTGCGTGCGTGTGTGTGTGTGTGTGTGTGTGTGTGTGTGTGTGTGTGTGTGTGTGTGTGTGCGTGTGGTGCGTGTGTGCTGCTGCGCGGCGCGCGCGCGCGCGGCGTGTGTGTGTGTGTGTGTGTGTGTGTGTGTGTGTGTGTGTGTGTGTGTGTGTGTGTGTGTGTACATGTGTATGAAGGAGAGAGAGAGAGAGGGAGAGAGAGAGGAGAGAGAGAGAGAGAGAGAGAGAGAGAGAGAGAGAGAGAGAGAGATATTGATAGTCAATACAGTAGGCCGTCACTTTTTATGTTTGTTTATTTCGCTCGTGACCATAATTCAATTGTCCTGTGTTTACAGAGGACGAATAAATATCCTAGATTCTCGACTTGTGCACTTTCAGTCAGACGTTCTACTTTCAATATTATTTATAGCTGCAAGGTCAAGGCCTTTGTAACCGAAATTAATGCAGTACCCAAGTTGGACCCAGATAAAACATAGGCCTACAAGCCAACCACACTGAATTCCGCCCCCCCCCCCCCCCCCCCCCCCCCCCCCCACCCCCACCCCCCTTCTTCACCCAGTTGATTCTAAACAATGAATTAAGCGTCAGGATTTAAAAAATAAAATAACGAATACACTAGATGTCAGCTAGGACACCTTCCTTTTAACCGCATGTAAGGTTGAATTTAATGAGCGAAGAACAGAAAAGACAGGCATCTCGTCAGGTTTCTTTAACATTGAAAGTCACTGTCTGAAAAGATTGACAACTGAGTTATTATTGAAAGCATATGTTATTCCATTGTATACTGGTACAGAGATGACCTCTGTCGTTGTTGTTGATGAAGTGTACTGAAGTTGCTGTAGCGGTGTTGTTGTAGCGTCCCCCACTGGAAAACTCTGTGGGTCACCCGGCATATAGGCGATTGTACATTGACAAAATGCATTCCAGAAGGAATGAACACACAAGGGAGTTAACACAGGTGAGAGTTACCGTGGGCGACTCAGGCCTTTTCGTGTGTGTTGTACTTGTGTTACGTGTTTCGAGCGTTAATTAACTCCCTTGTGCGTTGATTCTGCACGAGCGCTCTGGGCCTCGTTCTGTTTCAGATTTGCATTCCACAAGGGGAAGGGAATGCGTGTGTGACCTGTTTGTTGTTGCTGTTGTTTTGTTTGTTAGTACTCAGCTACATGGGCAGCCACACGCCGTCTTCGGGGAATTGATCTCCATTTCTGGAGGGTGGATGCTGTTACGCTTATCATGACTGAAGATAGTCCCCACGTAACTATGCAGCGCATAACAGGTTGATGTGACCTTGGTGTTTTCGCTGGTGTCAATGCGTTGAGACACAGCCACGCTTTGGTGTACTCGCTGGTGTCAAAGGAACTACACACAGAGCCGAGGACACTGTCACAGAGCCAAGCGGACACTGAGCAAAAGGACTACACACAGAGCCGAGGGACACTGAGCAGAAGGACTACACACAGAGCCGAGGGACACTGAGCAAAAGGACTACACACAGAGCCGAGGGACACTGAGCAAAGGACTACATACAGAGCCGAGGGACACTGAGCGAGACACTGAAAAGGACTAACACAGAGCCGAGGGACACTGAGCAAAAGGACTACAACAGAGCCGAGACACTGCAGCCAAGGGCTGAGCTACACACAGAGCCGAGGACACTGTCACAGAGCCGAGGGACACTGAGCAAAAGGACTACACACAGAGCCGAGGACACTGTCAGAGCCGAGGGACACTGAGCAAAAGGACTATACACAGAGCCTAAGGACACTGAGCAAAAGGACTATACACAGAGCCGAGGGACACTGAGCAAAAGGACTATTCACAGAGCCTAGGGACACTGAGCCAGGGGACTACACACAGAGCCGAGGACACTGTCACAGAGCCGAGGGACACTGAGCAAAGGACTACACACAGAGCCGAGGGACACTGAGCAGAAGGACTATACACAGAGCCGAGGGACACTGAGCAAAAGGACTATACACAGAGCCGAGGGACACTGAGCAAAAGGACTATACACAGAGCCGAGGGACTCTGAGCAAAAGGACTATACACAGAGTCTAGGGACACTGAGCAAATGGACTATTCACAGAGTCGAGGGACACTGAGCAAAAGGACTATTCACAGAGTCGAGGGACACTGAGCAAATGGACTATTCACAGAGTCGAGGGACACTGAGCCAGGGGACTACACACTGAGCCAAGAGACTATACATGGACCCGAGGGACATTAAGCTAAAGGATTATACACTGAGCCAGGGAACACTGAGCTAAGGGACTATACACTGAACAAGGGAATACTGAGCCAAGGGACTACACACCGAGCCAGGGAACACTGAGCTAATGGACTGCACACTGAGCCAGGGAACACTGAGCTAATGGACTGCACACTGAGCCAGGGAACACTGAGCTAATGGACTACACACTGAGCCAGGGAACACTGAGCCAAGGGATTATGCACCCAGCTAGGGAACACCGGGCCACAGGATTATACACTGAACCAGGGAACACCGAGCCAAGGGACTATACAATGAGCCAGGGAACACTGAGCCAATGGACTATACACTGAGCCAGGAAACACTGAGCCAAGGGATTATACAGTGAGCCAGGGAACACTGAGCCAAGGGATTATACAGTGAGCCAGGGAACACTGAGCCAAGGGAACACTGAGCCAAGGGACTATACACTGAGCCAGGAACACTGAGCCAAGGGACTAAACACTGAGCCAGGGAACACTCAGCCAAGGGACTATACACTGAGCCAGGGAACACTCAGCCAAGGGACTATACACTGAGCCAGGGAACACTGAGCCACAGGATTATACATGAGCCAGGGACACACTGAACCAAGGGACTATATACTGAGCCGGGGAACACTGAGCCAAGGGACTTTACACTAAGCCAGGGAACACTGAACCACAGGATCATACACTGAGCTTAGGAACCGTGAGCGTAGGACACCGCTCAGTGAGCTTACTCCCTAAGGCCCACAAGGGCTGGGGGTAAGAGAGGTGGTAGGGTTAATCATCATTCCAGTCGGAACCAATTAGCCATGTGTGACGACTCGATCCAAAGTCCAGTATCGTACTTGACCCCTGAGCCCCGCCGCCTTTCTATTTGCCATTGGCAGTAGCTGCCACAAATCGAAAGTTGTACCTGCAAAACTTTGTCGTTGCTCACTGCAATTGCAGCCTCAACTTTACTTTTGCAGCTGCAAAAGTTGAGACTTTGACGCGACAGGTATCTTTGGCATTTCCAAATTAGCGACGAGAATTCAGCCGCAAAAACGATATATATATTTATTTATTTTTTTAAATTTGTTTGGGTGGGTGGAGTGGGGGGCGGGGGGTGGTCTCACTGAAAAACTGCCTCCCGTTTTAGCGGCTGGAAAATAAAGTTGTGGTCGCAAAGTGCACTTTACAACGACAAACATTTTGCAGCTGCAATTCTGGAATTGTGGCACCGACCGCCAATGGCACTTGCTGGCCAGTAAGCCCTCATGGGTGTGTGAGCCGGCTTGGTCTAGCGGTACGGCGTTACGCTGGTAAGCGGAAGGACCTCGGTACGATTCCTCTTCGGCTCTCCTCTTTTTTTCTCTGTCACTCTTTTTTTTCTCTGTCACTCTTTTTTTTTTCTCTCTCTGTCTCTCCCTTTTTTTTATGACTTCTATTTCCCTCATCCCCCCCCCCCCCCCCCCCCCCCGCCCACCTTTCAGCGCACTGACCATTCCAGTTAATGGGATCACGCGCTATAAATGTGGACATCCTCCTCCTCCTCCTCTCTCTTCAAAAGTTGTAGTCAGTGGACGCTGTCTTGTGACATTGTCCTTCAAAAAACAACAACAACAAAACAACAACAACAACAAAAAAACATTTAAACGGCCCTCATCGCTGCCCACCTTAATGCAGGAGTCATTCTGGTGGTGACAGCGTAGCGATAGGTATTGTCTTCTTCTTCCCCCACATCTTGGGATAACAGTCCTCTCGGAAACAACTCGGCGTTGAACAAGTTTAACCAAGCCAACCAAAGGAGGACTTGCCACATACTCTAAGCCTCGGTTTGCAGCATCCTTCCTCCAACCGCTCTCATAACTAATTACGTCACAGATCTCCAAAAACTGTCGTTGGTGCTCAAATGGCAGCAAGTTTATAACGACACAGAAACCTCAGACAGCATCAGGCCGCGTTTCTCTTATCGTCTTGCTCGGATTCAGCTACGGGTGCAGAGCTCAGGAGCTGTGTGAAAGTCGAGGTGGACGTCCTGGGCTACCCGACCCTTAGAAGCCTATGGTTCCTGTGAACGTAAAGCAACACTTCAACAACAAGCTACGGGTGTGGGCAGGTTGGACGCAGTCCGACGGTGTTGGTGATATCGGGGATTGTTTTCAAAACTTTGGCCCATGTAAAATCGACTGCTTCCGACATCCCGAGCAGTGAGGAGCTGCGGACGCAGAAATTAAGGTCTCCCTTTGCTTAGAACTCGGAGCTGTCAGAAGTGCTTTTTCTTTGTAAGTCTGGAGAAATGAAAGCTGAACTCGTCCTGCTTTGCCTGCTGTCAGAAGCGCTATCTTTGTAAGTCTGGAGAGGCGAGAGCTTAACTCGTCCTGCTGCTTTGCCTGCTGCCAGAAATTCTGTCACACTCCAAGCTTCCATTTCCGGCACCTTCCTTCAGCCTCCGCCAGAATTGCTTACGCCATTGAAGGGACATTCCTTATCTCCGCATAGCTGTCCACCGACGCTGTCAGTGCCCTCCAAAAGGTTTGGGTACTAATAAGACTGTGAAAGCAACAGACGAGCGTCCAAGCACGCACGTAAATATGAGGCGCGTCAGACGCCGGTAAAAAATGAGTTTCGTCTCGATTCAAACGACTTTGGTTTTATCTGTGGTAGCGTAAGCAAATTCGTCTTTGTTTTGTTGTTGTTGTGAAAGCGTAGGCAATGTGGACGGTTATTAAAAAAAGCAAACAAACAAACAAAACAACAAGCAAAACAAAAAAACGCATGATATAAATTGAGTTGCCCTTTACAAATTCACTGCTATCTGTGCACCAACGAAAAACTGTCCCTTAGCTGACAGTGTTCGGAGACCTACGGCGTAATCAATGGCGGCAGTGGTTGGATGAAGGGTGCGGTAAACGAGTGGCTGGAGTTTGGACTTGCCGGTCCTCCACTCAGTCCCCACTCAGGCCCGGCCGATGGCAGGAAGACTCGTTCCCAGCGTAGCCGAGCGAGGCGTAGCTGGCTGCGTAGTGCTGTTAGACACGTCATCCCTGCGGACGATGGACCCTTGCGAGATGTCGCGAACCTCTGACGGCAATTCTTCCAGCGTTGCGTCACGGATTCTTTGACGCCTGTTGCGAGTGAGAGGATTAATGGCGGCCCTAGCTTTGGGAGTGCCCTGGCGTTGCTGTCCGGTGCCCTGGAGCTGCTGTCCGGTGCCCTGGCGTTGTGGTCCTGCACCCATGCGTTGTTGACCGATGCCCTGTCGTTGCTGGACCATCTGGCTGTCTCGTACGCTTGGAAGACAAACCTGTGGGCACCGGAAGCCAGCATGAAATATGGGAATGGATTCTACTTTCGTTTCTAACTTTCCGTTTCGTCCAGTGTGTGTGTTGTGTGTGTGCATGCGTGCGTGCGTGCGTGCGTGCGTGCGTGTGCGTGCGTGCGTGCGTGTTTGCGTGCGTGCCTGTGTGTGTGTGTGTGTGTGTGTGTGTGTGTGTGTGTGTGTGTGTGTGTGTGTGTGTGTGATGAAATGAACGTATCCTTATGTCACTGTAATCGCTCCGGGCTCCTACGAGATGGGGCGCCATTTATAATCTATTATTTTTATTATTTTTATTAACCTAAGCACTACGTGGCTGTAGACTGTACTGTCCCTGCATTGTGGATCATTTTGGACCCATACTTTTTATACAGGATAATCGTATTCCGGCTGTAAAAAAGGGTATGAGTCAGATTTGATCCTTGATATCGAAGCTGTGTGGCTCAAATTGCACCTTTTTTATGTTGTTGATGTAATCAAATGAAAAACAGAAGCCTGTGTATGTGCACAATGAGAAACGTGTGGAATGTGTGAAATTTCAAGGCGACAGAATAAAGATGTTTTGAATTCATTTAAGTGCCTGTGGGTCCAGTTATGGCCCCCGACATACTGTGAATGTTCCCCATCTATGTCTCTGATTCTTTGCTTTTTCGTGGATCTCCCTAAATGGGCGACTGCACACAGACAGACAGACAGACAGACAGACAGACAGACAACACACACACACACACACACACACACACACACACACACACACACACACATACACACCAACACACACACACACACACACACACACACACACACACACACACCCACACAAACCACACACACACACACACACACACACACACACACACACACACACACACACACACACACACACACACACACACACACACACACGCGCGCGCGCGCGCGCGCACACCCCAAACAACAAAACAGCAGTATACACACCATCACCATCACCACCACCACCAACAAACGTGAGCTATCGCATGCATTTCCGGCATACCTGAAAGTGATCCGAGATGTCATAAGCCGGTTGGACTGGGTGTTGGTTTCCGGGTGTTACCCCGCCAGGCTGGCCATGCATCAAATGACCGTTCGGGAAGGTGATCGGGGCTATGCTACTGCCGGGACTACGAAGCAGGGGGGAGTGCTTCCGCAGGGAGTACCGGGGAGTGCTGACCGAGCCGTCACCCGACACCGTAGACCCACCGACCTCCGTGACCCCGTCGCCCGTGACGCTTTCGTCCTCGTCTGACGTGTAGTCACGTGACCTGCCAGCAACATAACGTCAGAGATCTGTCACAGCCGACGAGGGTGACTCTTCTGCTTTACATCTCTGTCTGTCTGTCTTTCTGTCTGTCTCTGTCTCTCTGTGTGTCTATCTGTCGGTCTGTCTGTCTGTCGGTCTCTGCCCCTCTCTCTCTCTTTCTCTCTGTGTGTCTGTGTGTCTGTCTGTGTGTCTGTCTGTCTGTCTGTCTGTCTCTCAGTCTCTGTCTCTGTCTCTCAAACACACACACACACACACACCCCCCCCCCCCCACACACACACACCACACACACACAAGCAAGCACGCACACACACACACACACACACACACACACACACACACACACACACACACACACACACACACACACACACTCACACACAGATACCCCCTACCCCCGCCCCGACACTCACACCACTGACCCATCAGCCGGTTCACTATGGAAACGTCTCGGGGAGGCAGGACCGGAGCTGCGAGAGCGAGAAGTAGCCTTGCTGCGTCCGTTGCCTAGCGACCGACGGCCACTGCGGGCCTGGCTGTGGACTGGGGAGAGGGAGGGGGCGCGGAAGGCCCTGGGGACGGGGCCCAGTTCCGGCGGGGCGTTCCTCTGCCACGCCCTCAGCAGAGAGCGCTCTCCCGGGGTGGTGTACGTTCGGGTGCACAGAAGACGCGTACGACGCAGCTCCGATCTGCGCCGGTACTTGTCGAGTATCTCGTGCACGGGCTGCGAGCAGAGCGCTTTGAGCCAGAAGGTGTTGGTCTCCGACGCCTCTCGCTCCTCCTCCGCTTTGTCCACGTAGTAGTACTCCAACGACCGCCACTTCACCGCCGGCACCGCCCCCATCACCCCGCTCCCTCTCCCAGTCGCCCCGGACATCGTTCTGTCAGTGACCTTCCCGACCCCGGCTTGGCTGCCCCCCTGGGCGGAGTTTCTGTGAGTGGCAGCTCCCGGTCGGGGCGGTTTCCCGCCTGCTGATCTGCGGCCTTGAGAGCGAGGGGTCAGCGAGATCTCCAGACTGACAGGCATGGGTTTGGTTCGCCGGACCCGAGAGGAGGGGTGGACGAAGTTGGCCGGGGTGGACACGGGGCAGCGGTAGGGAGGCTCCAGGTCCAGTCCCGGCGTGGGACTGGCCAGCGGGGTCAGCCTCAGCATGTCGTCGTAGCACAGGGCCGCGTCGTCGCCCGTCACGGGGCTGTCCGCGCTGCCGGTTGGCACGTGCTGGGGCTGGGGGTCCGGGTGGGTGGTGGGGTGGGGGTGGACTGCCACCGCCATGATGACTCCTGCAGACATACACACACACACACACACACAGACACACACACACACACACACACACACACACACAAACACACACACACACACACAACACACACACACACACACACACACACACACACACACACACACACACACACACACACACACAACAACAACACACACACACACACACAACAACACAACACACACACACACCAGACACACACACACACAACACACAGACACAACACACACAGACACACACACCAACAGACACACACACACACACAACACACACACACACACACACACACACACACACACACACACACACACACACACACACACACACACACACACACAAAGTAAGTAAGTAAGTTGGTATTTTACGCCCAGTCAACCGGTACGGTTATATCAGGGCGATACACATCTGATATTATATATTTAATTTTTTATAATGTGTATGTCTTAAAATGGGTCTAGATGCAGTTTTATAACCATGCTTAAAATGTGAATATCACAAACATAACTAAAAATGATCTCAATTTTTTTTTCTTCTCAAAAATATTAATTTGTTTCAAAAAGTTAAACATCTTCTCAGGCGAAATATCCACACACACACACAAAACAGTAATGAAAAGTTGCGTATTTTACGCCCAAAGCTCAGTACCGGTACGATTATAGTGCACGTGGCGAAACATATATTATACCATTTAATTCAATCTTTATCACCAATGTGTATAACCCCTCTTAAAAAATGCCTTAGAGCCAGTTTAATAACCAATGCTTCAACCAATGTTAACGAATATCACAAACATAATAAAATATTAGACCTCAATATACAGTCTATCGAAGTTCCAAAAATATTAATTTTCTTCAAAAAGTTAAACATCTTCTCAGTCACCACCACCCCCCACCCTCTTAACATCTTGGGATCTCGGTCCCCACCAGTACCTCTTTGGTGACGACTCGGCGTTAAACAAATTTAACCAAACCAATCATCAACCAAATTTAACCAAACCAATCATCAACCAAATTTAACCAAACCAATCATCAACCAAATTTAACCAAACCAATCATCAACCAAATTTAACCAAACCAGTCATCAACCAGATTTAACCAAACCAGATCATAACCAACATAACCAAATTTAATCCAAACCAGTCATCAAACCAAACCTTAACCAAACCAATCATCAACCAAATTTAACCAAAACAATCATCAACCAAACTTTAACCAAACCAATCATCAACCAAATTTAACCAAACCAATCATCAACCAAATTTAACCAAACCAATCATAAACCAAATTTAACCAAACCAGTCATCAGCCAAATTTAACCAAACCAATCGTCAACCAAATTTAACCAAACCAATCATCAACCAAATTTAACCAAACCGATCGGTCTACGAAAGTTGCACTCGGCCAAGATGATCGATAAAATAATCACACAGTCTTCTTTTTCTCTTCCGTATAGTGTCTGAAGACGACACTTTTAGTGCATGATGGGTTATTTTGACGTGTCCATAATCCACAGACTCTGACGTGGACCACAGGATCTTTAACGTGCGTATGGGATCTGTTTGCATGCGTATAATTATTATATACACACGGGGGACCTCGGTTTATAGTCGTATCCGAAGGACTTTTGTGGAGTCTGCACAGAATTTGGCTCGGGAGCGTAGCACGTAATGGTCACCCATCCATATGGTGACCACGCTCGACCGTACTTAACTTTCTCTTGCTTTGCGCAACTGATCTCCAAAGTTGCACTATAAAGATCACGTCAGGATTAAAAAAAAATTAAAGAATAATTAAAATTAAAGGTCAACAAAAGTCAACAAAAGTTGCGCAATAAAAACACGTCAACGAAAGTTGCAGAATGAAATCACGTCAACAAAAGTTGCAGAATAAAATCACGTCAGCAAATGTCAACAAAAGTTGCAGAATAAAATCACGTCAGCAAAAGTCAACAAAAGTTGCAGAATAAAATCACGTCGGCAAAAGTCAACAAAAGTTGCAGAATAAAATCAACACTCGGCCATACGTGTGCAATAAAATAACACTTTTTGGGGGCGGGGATAGCTCAGTGGTTAGAGCGTCGGATTCGTGATTGAAAGGTCGCGGGTTCGAATCCCTGCTGGAGCGGCGGGAGAATTTTCTTCTCCAGGGTCGACTTTCTGTGCTGACTCTTATTTCGGTATCCCCGCAGTAGTACGTAAAAGATCCCGGTCATTCTGCCAAAAGTGCAGGTGGCAGGTTACAGCTAAACACGCATACATCTTACGTATGTGGCTTTGCATGAAGTGACATGGTGCATGGTTGTATGGATAATGGTGTACACAGGACTTGCGCCGAGACGGCTGCAGTTTCATGTGGCACCAGCCATACCAGCGTTGTAAGTACACCACTTCGGTGGATGTTCGAGAAAGAAAAAACGAAAAAAAAAAAAAAACGCGCTATAAAGCTAGTCACTCATGTAGAACCACATGCGAGCGCAGTGAGTCTGCTCAAGAGAGCGGAGAATAGCGCTATATAAAAGCGATCATCAATCAATCAATCAATCAAAGCACTTCAGCGAACATTGTACGAAAGAAAAGAAACACCATGCAGTCAGACAAGGTTGCTGGATCAATAACGAGGCTGCTGAAATTACCTGAAGACTTCAGGTCCTTTGGGTTGTACGTAATCTGACGTCAGACACTGAGCTAAACGTCATCATTATATCATAAATATATATATATATATATATATATATATATATATATATATATATATATATATATATATATATATATATATATGTATGAGATCCAAACGCATGAAAGATTTAAAAGAACGCTTATTTATTGTGACATAGACACACAATCGGCAAATTTTCGGGGTAATCCCTTTTGTCGAGCGACAAAACGACACTTAACCAACAGTTAAACGGTTAAAAACGATGAAAAATGAGGTGACTTATCTTCTGTTTGGTTGATTTGTTGTTCAGTGCTTCAAAGAATGTTGGCATGACGTGCTCATATCATATAATTATGTCAGTGCTGGAGTAAGTAAGCAAGTAAACATGGTGCTTAACGGCCCCAGAAACCGCAAGGCTTATTAGGGACGGGGAGAAGGGGGGAAGCGGGTATGGAGGTGGGTGAGAGGGAGATGATATACCTACCGCTACACTGTCACCACCAGAATGACTCCTGCATTAAGGTGGGCAGCGATGAGAGCCATTTTAATGTTTCATAACTGTGAGGGACAAAGTCACAAGACAGTGTCCACAGACCACCACTTTGAAGAGAAAGGAGAGCCGAAGCGGATTCGAACCGAGATCCCTCTGCTTACCAGCCTAACGCCTTACCGCTAGGCCAAACCGGTTCCCAAGTGCTGGAGGCCGTGAGATGGAATAATATACATCCTCGGCTTGCCTGACGTAGCCTATTGTATATGATTATGGGAATGCGATGTTATGGGAGAAGAATAACGCCCTGCTACCCCGAAAAGGAGAATGAAAGGGTTGTAAAGATTATGGCATGGCCTCAGTGGGTGACATTTTCCCTTTCTCTAGAACAGGGAGGCAGTCGTAGTTCTGCACACACACACGGAGAGCCTGTTAGGGATTAAATAATCACACACACAAAATGTAATTCCACGACCCCTGTTGGTAATGGTCTGCGGGACCACACATTCATTGCGCTGTGATCAGTGACCCCGAGAGTGGGGGTCGAGAGGGAGGAGAGGGAAGGGGGGAGGCATGGGGGTGAAGGTGAGGGACGGAAGGAGCGTTGGGGTGGTGGTAGGGGGGAGTTGAGGACTGGAGGGGAAGGGTCGGGTGGGGGGGGGGAAGTTGGGGTGGTTGTTGGGGGGTGGGGGGGTTGAGGGAGGGATTGTAGAAGAGAGTTGAGGGTGGTGGGGGGTGAGGGGAGGGTAATTGAGGAGGAGAGTTGAGGTGGTGGTGACGGAAGGGAAAGGGGTGGGGGTGGGGGTTTGAGGGTGAGTGGAATTGAAGAGGACAGTGAGGGTGGTGGTGGGGGGGGAGGGTGAGGGGAATTGAGGAGGACAGTTGAGGGGGGATCAGGGGAATTGAGGAGGAGAGTTGAGGGGGGGGGTCAGGGGAATTGAGGAGGAGAGTTGAGGGGGGGTCAAGGGGAAAGAGAATTGAGGAGGAGAGTTTGGGGGGTGGGGTCAGGGGAGGGAATTGAGGAGGAGGTTGGGGAGGGGGTTGGAGGAAAGAGTTGAGGGGGGGTGAGGAGGGGGGAATTGAGGAGGAAGTGAGGGGTGGGGGTCAGGAGGGAATTGAGGAGGAAGTGTTGGGGTGGGGTGAGGAGGAGGGGAATTGAGGGGACAGTTGAGGGGTGGGGGTCAGGGGAGGGAATTGAGGAGGAGAGTTGGGGGAGGGGGGTTGAGGAGGAGGGGATGAGGAGGACGGGGGTTGAGGGGTGGGGTGGGGGAGGTGAGGGGGGGGTGAGGAGGAGGGGTTGGGGGGAGGGGGGGTTGGGGGGAGGAGGGGATGAGGAGGACAGTTGAGGGTGGTGGTGGTGGGGGGGGTGAAGTGGAGGGAAGGAGAGTGAGGGCGGAGGGGGAGGGGTGGGGGGGGGGGTGGGGGGGGAGTTGGAAGTAGGGGGGTTGAGGGGAAGTGGAGATGAGGTGAGTTGGTGGTGGGTGGGGAAGGGGTGAGGGGAGATGAGGGGAGGAGAATTGGGGGGGGGAGAAGATTGGGGAGAGGTGGGGGAGTGAGATTGGGAGGGGAGAATAGGGGAAGGAGAGTTGGGGACAAGCGATGACGAGGGGTTGAGGGTGGAGGTGGGTCCAGCACAAACAGTACCAGACTGTAATCCACCCTACGTACAAAGACTGCTGTTACGTTGGGTTAATTGTCTCGAGGCTAACCTTTTCATAGCAGCACAATGCCCGACACGGCCGATGAGGCTCGATGCGGGGCCAGACACGACTGGTGTACACGGTCCTCCTGGCACGGCTCTATGTACTTCTGTGTGTCCCCGTGTCACCCACAGCTCTCAAAGCCTTTGTCTGGATGCCAGCTCTCTGCCACTGTGGCAGACTTGGGGTGTGGGAACGAGAGAGACAGATGCCATCTGTCATTACCCTCCCCCCACCCCCTCCCACCTCGCTCCCCGAACTACCACCAGGTCACACCCGTACCCCCCAGAGAGAGAGAACTCGAACTCGAACTCGAACTCGAAAACTTTATTTTCCAAGGATTGTAGTTTAGGTTCATTTAGACCTGTCTAACAACTAGTCCTTGCTAAACTACTGAATAAGTAGGGGAGAGAGAGAGAGAGAGAGAGAGAGAGAGAGAGAGAGAGAGAGAGAGAGAGAGAGAGAGAGAGAGAGAGAGAGAGAGACAGACAGACAGACAGACAGACAGACAGACAGACAGACAGACAGAGACAGAGACAGAGACAGAGAGAGACACACAGAGACACACAGAGAGACAGAGAGACAGAGAGACAGAGACAGAGACAGGGACAGACAGAGAGGTGGAGAGACAGACAGACAGCAGAGAGGAGAGGAGGGGGGGAGGAGAGAGAGAGAGAGAGAGAGAGAGAGAGAGAGAGAGAGAGAGAGAGAGAGAGAGTGAAGACAGACAGACAGACAGACAGACAGACAGAGGTGGAGAGACAGACAGACAGAGGCACAGAGAGGGGGGGGGAGAAAGAGAGAGACAGACAGACAGAGATGGAGAAGGAGAGAGAGAGAGAGAGAGAGAGAGAGAGAGAGAGAGAGAGAGAGAGAGAGAGAGAGAGACAGACAGACAGACAGACAGACAGACAGACAGACAGACAGACAGACAGACAGACAGACAGACAGACGGACGGACAGACGGACAGACAGAGACAGACAGACAGACAGAGAGACTGTGACAGATGCTATCTGTTATTACCCTCCCCCCTCCCCCCCCCCCCCCCCCCCCCCCCCCCCTCCCACCTCGCTCCCCGAACAACCACCACCACGTCACACCCGTTACCCCCACAGAGAGAGAGAGAGAGAGAGAGAGAGAGAGAGAGAGAGAGAGAGAGAGAGAGAGAGAGAGAGAGAGAGAGCAGTATTCACAACAATAACAGTTAATAACCGGTAAACGTGTCACACCTGTTACAGATACAGCATGTGACAATGTTGGACACGGTAACCCGCCAATGTGTTCTTACCTCACGCAGGGCGGTATTGTACAGCAGCTACATGGGGAAGTCTATAACCTGAAAACGATCAGTCTGACACTGGCGGCCTGGCAATAGCCTACGCGTGCAACGAACCGTTAAGTTAATCCAGCGCAAACTATTTAGTTGGCTTAATCAAGCGTTTAGCTTAGTGAGCCGGTTTGGCCTAGCGGTAAGGCGTTAGGCTGGTAAGCAGAGGGACCTCGGTTCGAATCCGCTTCGGCTCTCTTTTCTCTTCAAAAGTTGTAGTCTGTGGATACTGTCTTGTGACTTTGTCCTCACGATTAATGAAACATTAAAACGGCTCTCATCGCTGCCCATCTTAATGCAGGAATCATTCTGGTGGTGACAGTGTAGCGACGGGTATATAATCTCCCTCTTCACCCACCTCCACACTCCCTTCCCCCACCCTTCTTCACGTCCCTAATAAGCCTTGTGGTTTCTGTGGACGTTAAGCACCATGTTGACTTACTTAACGCTTAGCTTACGGCGGCCTTTATGAACAAAAGGACCTGTTTCCGCACACGTACTCATTAAGATGTCAACAACTGGTGTCCGTTCTGTTAGTGTATTCTGGTAGGAATTAGTAGGCCTAGGTGGAGCAGGTGAGATTTGTACAAGAAGACACCCGGGCCAGTATGCATAAAGAGTAAGTAAAGTTAAAGGCGGATGGCCCTTAATCTCGATTTGCTGAAGAGTAGGTAAGCCGGGCTCTCCTTCCATGAGACCAAAATGGCTATATAAAAATTATAATAAATAAAAAGTAATTAGATCGTTAAAGTCTCGTTTTGTTTCACCAGCAATGCAACGCAAGTGATGTAAACAACAACAACAACTCGATTGGCCACCACATCACAACAAACATATCAGTTTCAAAGGGTCACTTCGATTGTAGCAGACACTACGTGACCCAATGACCCCTTCCTATTCGATATTTTCCTGTCCCTCTCTTTGTCGTCTATGTTGACGATGACTTGTAACCTCTTGATGCATGAATCAGTTTCCTGGATGCCAGACACTACAGTGCAAAATAAAAAAATTAGCTTCAGTATTATATCACCCTTTTTTGTCTTAATAGTAAGCTCATTGCTTAATTTTTTTGACAAACACTGATTTTTTTTAATTTCCATCACCCGTTGCCATGGAAACAATCCAAGATGGCCGCCAAACAAAAAAGTTAACCGCAGTTTGTGTCAAAGGTATTGTATGCTTAACGAATATGATTGCTGAAATAGATACAGATGTACATTATGTTTATTTTATCAGGATTTTAAGTTGCCTTGTTTTTTGTATTTTTAATGATTTTAGTTTTAATATATGCATAAATAGTGCCTTTTTCCAGTTAAAGCATCACAAAACCAAACCAAACTGTGTTACCACCAAATCCGTCTGACAAATTTAAGATAGCTATCCATACAAGCACCATGCAAAGTTTCAACGCTGAGCAAACCACGGTTGCTGTCAAGACCCAAACATTGCCATTTTCATCAAGTTTGCTCAAAACAAAGGCAACCACGAATCAGTAAGCGATCTTTATTGACAATTTATACATAATAAAACCCATTTTTGACTCAAAATGTATTATGTATTCGATAAAACACTGAAAATCAGCCAAAATCGCAAATCGCAAAAAAGATGTTATTTTTGTTGAATTTGCACTACCGTGTGTGGCCTTTAGGGTCTTCATTGGCACGAGGGATGGCGTCGATTCGTACCAGTGGTCCTTTGCTCATCAGTAGTAGCCTCTATCGGTAAACTCAGCATCGAGAAGCCTTGAGAAAAATGTTTACACGGTATTTAGGCTGCTAAAACTTAGACAAATGTGTGTATAACTTTAAACGCGTTTAGGCCTGGGGTATAGTCCTATTCCTGTTATAGTTGTACTTTTGGGAAGGGATGGGTGGGTAGAGGCTGTTTGTACTTTATTGGTAAGACTGTCCTTTGGTAGCTTTTAGCTTGCGAGAGCTTATGTGTATGCGCTGTGTGTATCTGGCGCTGTGAAACACGCTTGGTATTGTGTGGAAGTTTTTTGTTTTTGCGTTTTACACACACACACACACACACACATACACACACACACACACACACACACACACACACACACACACACACACACACACACACACACACACACACACACACACACACACACACACACACACACACACACACACATATATATGTATATACAGAGAGAGAGAGAGAGGAGAGAGAGAGAGAGAGAGAGAGAGAGAGAGAGAGAGAGAGAGAGAGAGAGAGAGAGATTTTCATTCATTCATATTCACTCTCCACGCATGCCGACCTTTTCAACGTCGTAATGACCGTTTAGAAAATAAACGCGACGAAGGGGTCCATTGTTCGTCATGTACTAACGTAGCACTCAAGACTACAACTTCCACCAGCCGGACTTTGACTATAGGGGAGTCTAGGGGGTCCTTTTGGACTATATGGGAGTCTAGGGGGTATTTCTGACGTGCCCATGCTAAACCCTGTTTAGTTCTTTAGCCGTCAGTGGCTCAGAAAGCACTATCGCTGTCGCCTTTGCTCGCTTTCGCCGACAAAAATGCCCCGGCGTGACCTATTCGGTTGACTGGGCGTTAGAAAGCAGTTATCTGCCTGCTCATTGACCATAGCGACCGCCTGTTAATAAGACCAACGATAGCGACTGACCATTTCTCTTCCTCTTAATGGTAATAATGGTCGCCTACACTTCAACAGCGCATAGCCTACGGCTCTGCGTACTTTACGGTGAAAAACAGCGTCCGCATATGCTGCATGTATAGAGAGAGATACAGATGTATCCTTCGAAGCACTCACACACATACCCCCCCCCCCCACACACCCCACACACACAGACACATACATACAGACACATATGCACATTGACAGCCACACAGACAGCCATACACAAAGATGCAGACTCTCTCTCTCTCTCTCTCTTTCTCTCTCTCTCGCACACCACACACACACACACACACACACACACACACACACACACACACACACACACACACACACACACACACGACACGTACACGCACGCGCACAGCACGCACGCACGCACACCACACACACACACACACACACACACACCGTGTTGGGAGAGGGAGGGGGGGGGGGGGGGAGGGGGGGGGGAGCGACTGCATAACCTAGTTTTACTTCCTGTTAATAAAGACAACGACAGAAACTGCCTATCTTACTTCGTGTCAATGAGACAGCTGCCTATTTTACCTTCTGTTAAAAAAGACAACGACAGCGACTTCCTGTTTTACCTCCTGTTAATAAAGAAAAAGACAGCGACTGCCTCTTTGACTTCCTGTTAAAGACAACGACAGAGACTTCCTGTTTTACTTCCCGTTAATAAAGACAACGACAGCGCTACCGTCGGTTCTACTTCCGGTTAATAAAGACAATTTCTGCTTCGGGCCGCTGACTTTAGTTGAGCAAATCGGAATTTATCCCAATAAAGATTTTATTCTTCATAATCTTTCTGTAACCGCATACCACTCTTGTCGACTCTTAGATTTGAACCCTTGATACCCGCAAAATGTATTACGACTATTAGTGTGTTCACCACGACAGCCTGTGTGCTCACCCTGATAATCAGTGTATTCATCCTGCATATCAGTGTGATAATCAATGTGTTCACCGGACAGCCAGTGGGTTTGCCACGACTATCGACGTATTTACCACGACAATCATTAGGTTTACCGCGACTGCCAGTGTATTTACCGCGACAATCAGTGTGTTCACTATGACAATCAGTATGTTCAACGCGACTGTCAGTGTGTTCAGCACAACTAGCTGTCATCAAGTTCACCACAGCAATCAGCGTTCACACCTAACAACTGTCCGTGTGCTCACTACGACACTTTATGTGTTCACATCTCACGATTGTCAGAGTGCTCATCGCCACTATCATGGTGTTCCCATCTGACGGCTGTCATTGTGTTCACATCTGACGACTGTCATTGTGTTCACATCTGACGACTGTCATTGTGTTCACATCTGACGACTGTCATTGTGTTCACCTCTGACGACTGTCATTGTGTTTACATCTGACGACTCTCAATGTGTTGACAGTTATCAGTGTGTTCATATTTGACGACTGTCAGTGTGTTTATTTGTCACAACTTGAAAGTCGTGGTTGAGTCACGGGTGAAGGATCACAGCAATAGTCACCCCGAGAAACCTCTGTGAAGAAACACAAATAATAGTCACCCCAAGAAACCTCCGTGAAGAAACACAAATAATAGTCACCCCGAGAAACCTCCGTGAAGAAACACAAATAATAGTCACCCCAAGAAACCTCCGTGAAGAAACTCAAATAATAGTCACCCCAAGAAACCTCTGGGAAGAAACAGCCATAGTCACCCAAAAAAAACTCTGTGAAGAAACACAAACCACAGTCACCCTAAGAACAGACTACACAACCGTCAACAGATTAAACAGACACACCAAAATGAATGTCCGTTAATTGGAACAATTCAGTTCGGCTTTGCAATAGCTCAGCCCAGGAATGACGTTTCCACCAAGGCCGAGGAAGGGAGTGTTAGCTGTATTCACGATCACGTTTACATCAGGAATAAAACCAATCCAAAGCTGAAACAGACCCCTCAAAATGTGCCATCGTGTGATTGTCGGTAAGGTCTATTATGTGAAGGCGAACAACCGCTGTCCGTATGTCAGTACTGATGAACTCGACAAACAAATAAAAACAACAATATCAAAAGAGAAAAAATCCGTACAAAACGCACGCACGCACACACGCACGCACGTAAGCGCACGCCCCCCCCCCCCCCAACACGCACACCCAAAACAACAACAACAATACAACAACAACAACAACAACACACACACACACACCACACACACACACACACACACACACACACACACACACACACACACACACACACACACACACACACACACACACACACCACACACACACACACACACACACACACACACCACACACACATGACGCACACATACAACACCCCACACACACACACACACACACACACACACACACAACACCACACACACACACACACACACAAAAGCAACAACAATCAAGCAAACAACAAAGCAACTAGATCAAGCAATGTGTCCCATGACACAAAATCACAGGTGTAAATCACCCCAAACACGGATTAACCACTACTAGTCAAAAGTCAGGTCAAGAACAAAGCACAAACAGTTAATAATATTGCAGTCAGAGACAGACACGCCAAGAACCAAGCAGACTGTACTCACAACCAAGGCCGGAACGGACACAGAACTGAAACGACAGCTCTCTAAAACAAAGCAAAATCATCAGCGAGATCGACAACACTGGGGAGACAACTGCTGCAGTCACAGCAAGAACAAGGCTACAGTACCTCCCGCGACACTCTGGAACAAGTCTGGCAGTTCGATCTGTCTGGCAACGCCCGGACTCAGCCGTCAGCGCGGTGATTTTTTTCCCTGCCTGGCGCAGGGTTATCAGTTTTCGATACCCCGCGTCTCCCAAGTCAGGTCACAGCCACTTAGGCTACCCGACACAGCCGAACCGGGTAGACTGCCGCCTGGTCTATTCACCAGGGAACCAGGTGCATGATTTGCGGCTTAATGGCGCTCTTGGTGGAGACTTTGTTTCATTGAGTGGCTGTGTTATTTGCGGTGTACATACTGCCACAGATTCCAGTCCATGGATCTATATACATAGGTCCATGCTGAGTCGAGTAGCGGGAAGGCAGTAACAGGTGTACGCGTGCATGCTGGCGCAACAGCGCGTGACGTAGTGGGCGTATTATTGCGACGGCATATGCGGCCCAGAACAACTTCGAGAGCCGGTTTGGCCTAGCGGTAAGGCGTTAGGCTGGCAAGCGGAGGGACCTCAGTTCGAATCCGCTTGGGCTCTCCCTTTTTCTTCCAAAATTGTGAATGAAAGTTAATGAAGCATTAGAATGGCTGTTACCGCTGCCCAGTTTAAGGCAGGAGTCATAGGTATAGCGATAGGTATGTAATTGACACCTTCCCCCACCTCCGTACCCCCTCCCTCCTCCCAGGGACGAAAACAGGAGCCTAACAGGAGCCTGCCGCTCTTGCGTGTAAAACTAATCCGCGATTAACTCCACAGTCGAGTCTGTATGCACGGACCACCGGGGGTGCTGGTTCGTCACGCTCTCATTGATCGGTGCCGCTCGGTTTATACAATAGCCAAACCGCACGCGATCCGATCCGCTGTCGCGATGTTATCTCTGTCACACAGCAGCGATACACAGTATCAGTATCGAACACGACCGTCATGGAACACAATGCACAACCGTCGTAGACCGCATGACACGTCCGTCATAGTACTCCTGTCATAGCCCATATACCACACCTGTCACAGCCCACATAACACACATGTCATAGCCCACATACCACGCCTGTCATAGCCCACATACCACACCTGTCATAGCCTACATACCACATCTGGCATAGCCCACATAACACACCTGTCATAGCCCACATACCACACCTGTCATAGCCCACATACCACACCTGTCATAGCCCACATAACACACCTGTCATAGCCCACATAACACACCTGTGTGTGCGCGCGTGCGAATAATATATAATATTATTATGCGCTTAGAATAGTCTCTATGGACAGGATTTTTGCGCATAGTAAATACTTTAATTATTATTTAATCATTATGATTCTTTCCACACAAGCAGAAACCGTTGACAGACTGTTGAAACGTGTTGTCAAGAGTCATGTTATCTGAAATCAGGAAACCAAGCTTGCGAGCACAAGTCGTGGAGGGAATGTCGGCAGTGCCAACACGAAGAGAAGTGGGCCGAGCGTCAGGACAACTGGTTCTATGTGGCTTCCTCAGTCCACATAGGCCACATAAGCCACATAAGCCACATAACACATCTGGCACAGCGCACGCCATCACGCTCAGTCTCAGTGACTAGCAAGCACGAGGCAGGCATAGTCAACAGACAATCACACGGTCTAGCAAGCACGAGGCAGGCATAGTCAACAGACAATCACACGGTCTAACAAGCACGAGGCAGGCATAGTCAACAGACAATCACACGGTCTAGCAAGCACGAGGCAGGCATAGTCAACAGACAATCACACGGTCTAGCAAGCACGAGGCAGGCATAGTCAACAGACAATCACACGGTCTAACAAGCACGAGGCAGGCATAGTCAACAGACAATCACACGGTCTAGCAAGCACGAGGCAGGCATAGTCAACAGACAATCACACGGTCTAACAAGCACGAGGCAGGCATAGTCAACAGACAATCACACGGTCTAACAAGCACGAGGCAGGCATAGTCAACAGACAATCAGACGGTCTAGCAAGCACGAGGCAGGCATAGTCAACAGACAATCACACGGTCTAACAAGCACGAGGCAGGCATAGTCAACAGACAATCACACGGTCTAACAAGCACGAGGCAGGCATAGTCAACAGACAATCACACGGTCTAACAAGCACGAGGCAGGCATAGTCAACAGACAATCACACGGTCTAACAAGCACGAGGCAGGCATAGTCAACAGACAATCAGACGGTCTAGCAAGCACGAGGCAGGCATAGTCAACAGACAATCACACGGTCTAGCAAGCACGAGGCAGGCATAGTCAACAGACAATCACACGGTCTAACAATCACGAGGCAGGCATAGTCAACAGACAATCACACGGTCTAACAAGCACGAGGCAGGCATAGTCAACAGAAAATCACACGGTCTAACAAATGCGCGCATACGCGCGTTCGCGACAGTGCACAAGCACGCACGAACACACGCAAACACAAACACACACACACACGCACGCACAGGCACACACATACACTGTCTCTGTCTGTCTGTCTGTCTGTCACACACACAAACACGCACACACAGGCACACACATACACTGTCTCTGTCTGTCTGTCTGTCTGTCTGTCTGTCTGTCTGTCTGTCTGTCTGTCTGTCTGTCTGTCTGTCTGTCTGTCTGTCTCTCTCTCTCTCTCTCTCTCTCTCTCTCTCTCTCTCTCTCTCTCTCTCTCTCTCTCTCTCTCTCTCTCTCTCTCTCACACACACACACACACACACACACACACACACACACACACACACACACACACACACACACACACACACACACACACACACACACATACTCTCTCTCTCTCTTTCTCTCTCTGTCTCCTACTCTCGCTGTCTGTCTGTCTGTCTGTCTGTCTGTCTGTCTCTCTCTCTCTCTCTCTCTCTCTCTCTCTCTCTCTCTGTCTCTCTCTCTCTCTCCCTCTCTCCTCCTCCCTCCCTCCCTCCCTCACTACCCCCCTCTCTCTCAAACACAGAAGGTCGACCTTGCCCCACACAAGCCTACGCAGGCAACACGGCCAAAACGGCGGCCGACGTGTGAGCCGATACTGATAGCCACTAAGGCCTGCTTATGCCCCAGATCCTAACACTGAACCCCCTGCCGCTCTAGCCGTTAAAGGAGTCCCGGGTCTACAAATCGCTTTAGCATGGGCACGGCCGCCCAGACGATGGCGTGCGCAGGTGAGAAATTGCCGGCAGTCGGGTCGCAATCTCTTTCATCACCCGTTAATCTGCAGCCGAAAGATTAGCTCCCTTGTTCTCTCTCCCAGCACCTCGAGTGGCCAGAGACTAAGTGCCAGAGAGAGGGAGATTTTGTGTCTGCAGCAACAACCCTGCTGGGGTTGTCTCCGTGTTTCGGAATTTCGTGTGCGAAACGGAATCTGTTTGCTGCCCGTTTTAAGCTGTGTGGATTTCGCTTTGTAGGGTCAGTGTGTGTGTGTGTGTGTGTGTGTGTGTGTGTGTGTGTGTGTGTGTGTGTGTGTGTGTGTGTGTGTGTGTGTTGTGTGTGTGTGTGTGTGTGTGTGTGTGTGTGTGTGTGTGGACAATACACAGGTGGCCGATAGCCAGGAATATTAGCTGACTATTGGTTTATTTGCTGACTGACTAATAAGGTGTCAATGCAAGAGTCGCGTGTGCCGAGCAGGATTCTAAGCTAAGCTATTGCCACCAGGTCCCCCCTCCCTGCCCCCCACCCCACCCCCCGACTCCCTCTCCCCATGCATGCTGATCACAGTGTCCAAATTTAGTCTGTGGTATGGTCGCATAATGTCATATGCAGTGACTGATTTCGAAGTTGAACAAAACTGAGCTTGAGTTCGATTTACTGTTGCCGGCAACTCTGATGATCTGCTTCCTGTATCGATTTCCGTTTACGGGGATTATATACTTACAACAGAGTCTATATCTCCAATGTGGACTATATACTTAAACGGGGCTATACTTACAACGAGGACTATATCCTATCTATTGTGCCAGCAGCCGCAGGTATGCAGGGGAGCTTAATCGTGCATAACCAAATCATGTAGTTGCAGCAGAGTTATGCACCTTCGTGTTTGAGTACGAAACAAAGTGGCTGCACAGTTAAGGAGAAAGTGTCAAGAGTAGATTCCAGACATCATCCATCGAAGATCACCACTACCACCAGCAACAACAAGCACACACACACACACACACACACCACACACACACGCACGCACGCACGCACGTACGCACGTACGCACGCACGCACGTACGCACGCACGCACGTACGCACGCACGCACGCACACACACACACACACACACACACACACACACACACACACACACACCACACAACAACACAGTGTACATTTACCAACACACACACACACACAACCACACACACACACACACACACACACAACACACACACATACACAGTGTCAATTTCACACACACACACACACCACACACACACACACACACACACACCACCACACACACACAGAGTGTACAATTTCACACACACACACACACACACACCACACACACACACACACACACACACACACAGAGTGTACAATTTCACACACACACACACACACACACACACACACACACACAGTGTACAATTTCACACACACACACACACACACACACACACACACACACACACACACACACACACACACACAGAGTGTACAATTTCACACACACACACACACACACACACCACACAACAACACACACATACACACACACACACACAACAGATTACACACACACACACTGACATCACACACACACACACACACACACACACACACACACACACACACACACACACACACACACACACACACACTTCACACACTCACACACTCAACACCATTGTTTTATTTCTTATTGGCTGTGATTTTCTCACAATACAAACTTGTGTGCATTCAAAAGAGAATCACTTTTTCTTGCCAGAGACAATTCAAATAAATGTGAACACAAAAGTGACAAAATATCAAACCATCATGTGTGTGAGAGGGTGAGAGAGGGTGTGTGTGTGTCAGTGTCACAGAGAGAGAGAGAGAGAGAGAGAGAGAGAGAGAGAGAGAGAGAGAGAGAGAGAGAAGGAGAGGAGAGAGAGGGTGAGTGATGTGTGTGTGTGTGTGTGTGTGTGTGTGTGTGTGTGTGTGTGTGTGGGGTGTGTGTGTGTGTGTGTGTGTGCGTGCGTGCGTGTGGATGGGGGGGTGGGGCGGGATGGGGGGGGGGGGGGGGAGGCTTGCAGATAGACACAGAGAGACAGAGACACAGAGAGAAACGAATCCTTACTTGTTCGCATCAAAATGGCCCGAATTACAAACAACATTCGTCTAAGCGTCTGAGATCACGAGAATAACTTTACATGATTTTTGCTGATTATTTCCAAGACCAATATTACATTATTTTTAGCATATTGATTTGACACAATCCTGTAATTCAGTAAAGAAGTGTGAATCAGTGACAATATGATACTGAATCCTGATAATGACTTATTAATGATCTGACACAAATCCAAACAAATCAATGACAACTGTATCTTCTGTGTTGCTGTGACAAATCGTGTTATTATTATTATTATTATTATTATTGATGACTATAATATAGCATTAGTCTCCGCTTTCGAGCAGACTCACTGCGCACATGTCGCAAGTGATTCTAAATGAGTGACTGTATCCTTTTTTATAGTGCGTGTTTTTGTTTTGTTTTGTTTTTTAATATCCACTGAAGTGGTGTTCTGACGGCGATATTTGGTTGTTACATGGCTGGTGCCACGTGAAATTGCTGCCGTCTCGGCGCAAGTTCTGTGTACACCATTCAACCATGCACCAGTTCACAGTGACATTTCATTCAATTTTACTTTTCTGCTTCGTTTAGTTTTCTTCGTTTCTGTCCAATGTAGATATTTTACCTAATCATTTTTCCTCCCAGTGATCAGTCCCCAGTATGTAGTTCATTCCCTTCTATCCAATATGTACTGTCCATATTACTGAAGTATTCAGTGTACGTAGTTGTGAGTTCTACGTACTTGTGTGTTGCTACTATGGAACCTGATCAGTGCGCCTAACTGAATGAAGCTCAGAATTAAGGTGCTCTCATGCCTAGTCTATCGATTTGAAAACACTGAACAAACCCTCATTGGAACAGTAGTAATACATTACATTTTTGTGTCGGACACCCTTGGGAAAAAAAAGAAGAAAAAAAAAGAAAAAAACAAGAAGAAGAGAGAAAAAAGAAGAAGGAAAAAATCAAAGAAGAAGGAAAAAAACTAAGAAGAAGAAGAAGAAGAAGAAGAAGAAGAAGATTGTTTTGAGAATGTTGTCCATGAACTTGGCTTGGACAGCTATCACCGACCGAAAATAGAAATTATGTCCGGAATATCATTGCAACATTGTAACACATTTCATTTTTGTACCACAAATGTTTAGGGCCAACAAACGCTTTGCACACAACCTCATTCCTCATTCGTCCTCGTCCTAGCACACAAGGCACAATGTCGTCCTCAAGGACGTAGGCTAACCGGAAGTGACGTGTACGTATGGATAACCTCGACAAGACAGAACCAGATGCATCGGAGAATTTTACAGGATCAAGAGAATGTGACAACCGGCAATTTTATGACACCGACATGGTCCATGAAAATACAGCAACAAAAACAGTAACTAGCTCGCGTCCAAAGCATGTTCTACTTTGTACAACAGATGAAGAGGAATGCTTCAAATCAAGGATTCCCTTTAAAACCCCCGACGGGAGGAGAGGGGCGTGGAAAGAGGAAGCGCTAGACGATCTTCCTTTGAAAGGACGAGAGAGGGCCATCGTCAATCAGACAAACACTGGAACCTTTTCAAAGGCAAAGTTGGGGAAACTTCTGAGAGAAGTGGGAAACGTCTGAGAGAACAGGTGGAGCGCATATGGGCTTTTTCGGGCGCATAGATACCATCTTGAACTGAACTGAACTGAAATGTTGATTGGATATTGAATTTTTAAACTGAGTCTCGCAGTGGAGGTACAAAACACAGTCTAGAGTTGAGATCCGCTGTCGCACGCCGCGGCCATTGTGAAGTTCGCCACGAGAGGTGCGTGCGTGTTGACGTTTCCCGAGGGCTGAACAAAATCAAGGTGGTGGCCGCGGGCAGGTACTGGGCAAGCTGCGGCACGCGATGGTGTTTTGTACATACAGTCCCTCTAAAATCGTCACTCACGGAGCCCAGTTTCTAAATAGTTTGTACATACAGTCCCCCTATTCGTCACTGACGGAGCCCAGCTTCTAAATTCCAAATGAAACCAGCGATCAGGTGTTTCAAAACAAAATCTCAAACGTCATGTTTTGGTTTCGATCTTTTTCAGATGTTGGGGAGAGAGAGAGAGAGAGAGAGAGAGAGAGAGAGAGAGAGAGAGAGAGAGAGAGAGAGAGAGTTTCTGAAAGGCTAGTTCCTTTAAGGGGCTATGGGCTATGGCATACGGGCTATGGGGCTAGGGCCTATAGACTCTGCTGTAAAGAAGAGAGGGCCACGAGGGTCCTTAGCGGAAGAGTCAGGTCGGGCTGGCTATTTCGCCACATCACACAGCAAGGGTCAGGTCAGGTTGGCTATTTCGCCACATCACACAGCCACCCACCACCTCCTCTCGGACGCAGTCCACCAGAGCTGCAGACACTTGTGGTGCTCAAGGCAAGGCCAGTCGGACTGGACACACACAGTAACGTCCACACCCCATCATGCTTGTTCGTTACCAATACTGCGACAGTTCGTGGGGCGCCGTGTGCACCGAAAGTGACATGACCCGAATAACTCCCTTGGCGATTTGACTGAGAGCGGGGCAGTCGTCAAGAGCACGAGAAGTGACGTAGCACTTTCAGGTGACTTATGCGAGTTGGATGAAAGACCGGAAGTGACGTGGCTCTACTAGTTGTCCTTGGCGAGATGAATGAGACACCGGAAGTGACGTGGCCCTAATGGTTGTCCTTGGCGAGTTGGAGAAGACACCAGAAGTGACGTGGCCCTACTGGTGGTCCTTGTCGAGTTGGAGGAGACACAGGAAGTGACGTGGCCATACTAGTCGTCCTTGGCGAGTTGGAGGAGTCACCGGAAGTGACGTGGCCCTACTAGTCGTCCTTGGCCAGTTGGAGGAGTCACCGGAAGTGACGTGGCCCCACTAGTCGTCCTTGGCCAGTTCGAGGAGAGCGGGGTGGTTGTCCAGGACGGGGTCCAGGCTGATGGCACCGTAGCTGCCTTCGTCGGCGTGTTTTTGGCGCGCGCCCTGAGACAATGAGCAGGTCAGTCTGAATGGACCAGTCCACAGTCAGCAGGTCAGTCTGAATGGACCAGTCCACAGTCAGCAGGTCAGTCTGAATGGACCAGTCAAGGGCCACCCCTCCCCCTGTCTGACCTGGTACTTGCAGACAAGCGAGACCCCCGCCCCCCTCCGGGCTGACCTCGTACTTGGAGACAAGCGAAAGAGTCCCCCACCCCCTGTCTGACCTCTACTGCAGCGGCCACCCACCCCTTCTGAGCGGTACTTGAGGCAAGGCCCCCATCCCCCTGTCTGACCTGGTATTGAAGACAGAGCCACCCCTCCCCCTTCTGACCTGGTACTGACCCCCCCCCCCCCCCCCCCCCCCCCCCCCCCCCCCCCCCCCCCCCCCCCCCCCCCCCCCCCCCCCCCCCCCCCCCCCCCCCCCCCCCCCCGTCTGATCCACCCCTTCCCTTGTCTGACCTGGTACTTGAAGACAAGAGCCACCCCTTCCCCTGTCTGACCTGGTACTTGAAGACAAGAGCCACCCCTTCCCCTGTCTGACCTGGTACTTGCAGACAAGCAAAAGACCCCCCCCCCCCCCCCCCCCCCCCCCCCCTCCACCTCCCCTCCCATCCCCCGGGCTGACCGGGTACTTGGAGACAAGCAAAAGAGCCCTCCCCTCCCCCCTCCACCCCACCCCCACCTCCTGTGCTGACCTGGTACTTGTAGACAAGCAAAAGACCCCCCCACCCCATCCCACCCCCTGTGCTGACCTGGTACTTGGAGATGGGTGCCCTGAGCAGCATCTTGGCCAGCAGTCTGACGGTGGGGCCCAGGGCCTCCTGGCTGTGGCCACTGTAGTAGGCCAGCCCGGGGCTCCAGCCGGAGGGCTCCTCGGGCAGCCACACGCTGCGAGACACCAGCAGGGCTCCCGCCGCCAGCACCGACGGCGGCACAGACACCAGGTGGATGCTGGGAAGGCTCAGGTCCACCAGGTAGCTGGCCAGGCGCCCTACCTGTCCGGGAGGAAGGCAGCAAAAACAGGCGTTGGGTGAGGTGAGGGCACAATGGTCGCGAGGCAGAGAGTTATCGGCGGTTATATCGCTTAGCTGACCTCTCGATCGCCACCTTCTGACTGACAGGGGATCTTCTGCCAGTCAGCGCTTGTGCCAAGGTTGGTCACCTCCTTAGACATGCACGGTGTAAACAAAGCACGTGGGTCCTTAGACAAGCATTGTGCTGGGAGAGAGAGAGAGAGAGAGAGAGAGAGAGAGAGAGAGAGAGAGAGACAGACAGACAGACAGACAGACAGACAGACAGACAGACAGACAGACAGAGAGGCTCCGTCATCCACTCGGACAAGCTCTCTGTCTGTCTGTCTGTCTCTCTCTCTCTCTCTCTGTCTCTCTCTCCCCCCCCCCCTCCCTCCACCCCCTCTCTTTCTCTCTCCCTCTCTCCACCCTCTCTTTCTCTCTCTCTCCCCTCCCTCCCCCATTCTCTCTCTCTTTTCCCCCCTCTCTCCCTCCCCCCCTCTCTCCCTCTCTTTCTCTCTCCCTCCCTCCCTCCAGCCCCTCCCCTCTCTCTTGGCGTACCCCCCCCAGAAAACAAATGTTGCTTACTTTCCGCTAATAATAATTATGGACTGAATTTCCTGGCTAAACGCGGGAGGTCAGTTATTTCTGTAGGAGTTGGAGGGTTCGAGGAGGAGGGGGGGGGGGGGGTACATGGAATTACGTCAGAGGAGTTCCAAACTGAATTTCACATGTCAAGATTTTAGAAACTAGGCTCTCAAAAAGGATGGTTATAACTCGCACTAGCGTGGCCTTGCACATGTCAAGTGACACCGAGTCTACCAGTTTTAAAAGGTACGCAACCCCGAGCTCCGACACATACCCCCCCCCCCCACCCCCCCCCACCCCCACCCCCACCCGCCCGCTCCCCATTTGGCATCCGAGTAACACCGTTTGGCGGGCCATGAAGAAGAGATGCAGAGGGAACCTCAACACCAGAAGCATGGGTAATTCAACTCGCACTGCAAACCGACGTAATTTACTCACCGTCTTAATGAATAACAGCCACAAAACGAATCCGAATTCGCTTCCCCCCCCCCCCCCCACCACAACTGCCCCCAGACCACCCCCCCTCCAGCCCCCAGACCACCCCGCCACCATGCCACCCCCTCCCCCCTGTACCCCCCCCCCCTCACCATCATGCCTCCCCCGCCCACCTCCGCCCCGACTACCCCGTCCCACCACCCTCCCACCCCGCCCCCCTCCGCCCCGACTACCCCGTCCCACCACCCTCCCACCCCGCCCCCCTCCGCCCCGACTACCCGTCCCACCACCCTCCAGCCCATCTCCCGCCCCCCTCGCCCCGACTACCCCGCCACCACCCTCCCACCCCGCACCTGCCTCCCCCGCCCCACCACACCCCTGACCATCCCGCCACCCTGCCTTCCCCGCCCCACCCCCCTCCCACCCTCCGACCATCCCGGCGCGCTTTCCACGGTTTGTTCACTTAGACGCGAATGGTTCGTGATCCCAGGGTTATTTTGCTGATATTCGAGCTACAGTTGGCGGTCTCTGCTCTTCTGTTCTAGCTGTGCTTGGGCCGTTCTGACGCACTTTCTATAATTATACTAACTTCACAGCGAAGTGCCTAGAGGGCTTTTTGCCTGCCTCTCTCTCTCTCTCTCTCTCTCTCTCTCTCTCTCTCTCTCCTCATCACTAGCTTAGCAAGGACTAGTTCGTTGTTAGACAGGTGTTTGACTGAACCTAAACTACAATCCTTGTAAAATAAAGTTTTCGAGTACGAGTTCTCTCTCTCTCTCTCTCTCTCTCTCTCTCTCTCTCTCTCTCTCTCACACACACACACACACACACACACACACACACACACACACACACACACACGCACACACACAAAACCCAAACGTGCATGTGACGTTACACATCTATTACACATCACTGTCATAGCAGCATTCTTCCAAGCACTGGACAGGAAAACAAACACATAAGTGGTTTAGCTTTTCGCTTCATTTTCATCGTTTTTGACTTTTAGCTGTTAAATGTCGTTTTGTTGCGCCTAAGAGCCTCTTCTTCTTCTTCTTCTTCTTCTTCTTCTTCTTTTATATATATATATTATTATTTTTTTTACGAAACCCGAACGCGCATGTGTTGTTAGATACCTATTACACATCACTGTCATACCAACACTCTTCCATGCACTGGACAGGAAAACAAACATTAATAAGTGGTTTAGCTTTTCGCATATTTTTCATCGTTTTGAATTTTTAGCTGTTGTTTAAGTGTCGTTTTGTAGCTTGACAATGGGGATTACCGCGAAAATTTGCTAGTTTTGTCTTGTACTAATAAATAGCGTTCTTTTGATCGTTTTATGTGTTTGGCGCATGTGTTGTGATGCATTATTTCAAAGTGTCTTGTGTTGCGTCCGGTTACAGTTAAAGAAATCCTTCCCAAAGGATTACACGAACATCAGATCATTCCCAGTGCAGTCTTGTTGATAGCTTGTACTGACCTGAAAAGGGACAGACTCTATCTTTATCCGTTTTTGTTGTTTTTTTGTTTAAAAAATCTGAAACCTGAACAACTCAACCAAACTGAAGAAAAGTCATCTCAGTTTTCATCGTTTTTAACCGTTTAACTGTTAAGTCTCGTTTTGTCCCTTGACGAACGGGATTACACCGAACACTTCCAGATTGTGTGTCTATGTCATAAAAAATAAGCGTTCTTTTGAATCTGTTATACTTTGTTGGGATTTGTTTTTTGTTTTTAGCTTGTGACACAGATCCGCCTAGACGCGAGCCAATTCGCAAGCTTCCTGACCTGTGACACTGAATAAAGACTTGCCTTGAACAATGGTTGTAACCAGCCTTCCGGTTTTATGAGCGTATCGCTCGTCAAACAGTCGAGCAAAAAAAGAAAGAAAAAAGAAAAGAACAAAGAAAAAAAGAAAAAAGAAAAAAAGAAAAAAATTAGAATAAAAAAGAATAAAAAAGAAAGAAAGAAAAAGAAAAGAAAGAAAAAAAGAAGAAAAAAGAAAGAAAGAAAAAGAAGAAAAAAGAAGAAAAAAGAAGAAGAAAATCGAAGAAAAAAAGGAGAAAAAAAGAAGAAGAAAAAAAGAAAAAAGCGTGGAACATCTCAGCACAACCCCCAAAAGCTCACTCAACCAACCAAGGCCAAACATGACAAGCAGCCGTGCAGAAAGACACGTAATGCACGTGAAAAACGTTGTGAATACCAAGCCAAAAGCAAAGCGAAACATGAACCACATTCTGTGTGTGTGTGTGTGTGTGAGAGAGAGAGAGAGAGAGAGAGAGAGAGAGAAAGAGAGTCGAACTCAAACTCGAAAACTTAGGTTTGGTTTAGGTTCAGTCAAAACCTAAGAGCTAGAGAGAGAGAGCGAGAGAGAGAGCGAGAGAGAGAGAGAGAGAGAGAGAGAGAGAGAGAGAGAGAGAGAACTCGAACTCGAACTCGAAAACTTTATTTTACAAGGATTGTAGTTTAGGTTCAGTCAAAAACCTGTCTAACAACTAGTCCTTGCTAAGCTACTGATAAATAGATATCAAATTACAGGCATTACTTATATACATAATATAGGCATGAATGAGTGAGTGAAACGTTATACATGAGAATTTCCACACAAAACATAGCGTGCTCACAGCGCCAGATGAACACATGCCATCCATCATTCAGCTACATATTATTAGCATACGGGGAGCATATTATGAGAAAATGAAGCAGCAGAACATCTGATCAGTTTATATGACTAGTATCGGAAAAGAAAACAGAAGCAGAAACAGAAGTGTGTGTGTGTGTGTGTGTGTGTGTGTGTGTGTGTGAGAGAGAGAGAGAGAGAGAGAGAGAGAGAGAGAGAGAGAGAG
>JABMCL010003783.1:950000-952500 GCA_018857735.1 Alviniconcha marisindica
CACACCGGTCAGTGTCTGTGGGACACACCTCCACACCGGTCAGTGTCTGTGTGGACACACCTCCACACCGGTCAGTGTCTGTGTGGACACACCTCCACACCGGTCAGTGTCTGTGTGGACACAACTCCACACCGGTCAGTGTCTGTGTGGACACAACTCCACACCGGTCAGTGTCTGTGTGGACACACCTCCACACCGGTCAGTGTCTGTGGGTACACACCTCCACACCGGTCAGTGTCTGTGTGGACACACCTCCACACCGGTCAGTGTCTGTGTGGACACAACTCCACACCGGTCAGTGTCTGTGTGGACACAACTCCACACCGGTCAGTGTCTGTTGGACACAACTCCACACCGGTCAGAGTCTTTTGGACACACCTCCACACCGGTCAGTGTCTGTGGGACACACCTCCACACCGGTCAGTGTCTATGGACACACCTCCACACAGGTCAGTGTCTTGTGGACACACCTCCACACCGGTCAGTGTCTGTGTGGACACACCTCCACACCGGTCAGTGTCTGTGTGGACACACCTCCACACCGGTCAGTGTCTGTGGGACACTCCTCCACACCGGTCAGTGGGTGTGGACGGCAGTACAGCTCAACACTGGTCTGTAGGGGTGTCCACAGGGTAACCGACTTGGACAAATTTCTAGTTCGAGTCTCCAAGGATGACACTGGTCAATGTCTATGGACACATCTCAACAGCGGTCAGTGTATATGGACACACTGTGATGCTGGTCAATGTCTACCTTAACACCTGTTAGCTTCTGTGGAATTTATGGTCAGTGTCTGTGGGCTACACATCAACATCGATCAGTGAATGTGAACACACCTCAACACCGGTCAGTGTTTGTGGACCGTACACCTCTCAGTGTCTGTGGACACACACCAACACTGGTCAGCGTCTATCAACACACCTTAACACCTGTCTGTGTCTGTAGATACACCTGTCGACGTCACACCGTTCTCGGTTTATATGGGCAGACTTCAACACCAGTAACATACTTCAGTACCGGTTACTGTGTGGACAGACATCAACCCTAGTCCATATGGATAGACTTCAACACCAGTCACCGTCTATGTCGATAAACTTCAACTCCAGTAACTGTTTATGTGGGCAGACTCCAACACTGATCACTGTTTATGTGGACAGACTTCAGTACCGGTCACTATTAATTCAGTTCGTCGAACGTGGACAGACTTCAGCACTGGTCATGCCTTAAGTGTCTTCTTCACTGACCTCTGGTCTGCTGACGCGGTACCAAAGACACCAGTCCTTTCTCAACCTGGTCCTCACTCATCCCTCCTATGACCTTGTGTGCCCTTCGATAAAGAAGCCAAGGACAAACAAGCCATGAAGGGAAGTCATAACCCCGGGATGACCTTGCGTAACCTTTTTGTTGTTCTTGTTCTTATTCTTGTTCTTGTTGAAAGAAGCGAGGCACACGGAATTCAGAAACGGCTGTGGAAGTGTCACTGACCTGAACCTGGATCAGCCAGTCGATCAAAATGCCGCGCATTTGTGTCGTCACTTCCGGGTTGATGGTGAGGAAATCGGCGGGAAGCATCATCTGAATTTCCCGGGCCTGTGGAGGATTGACAGAGAGTGGTAATGATACGGAGAACGAACAACCACCACCACCACAACAACAATAACGACAGTACTACCACTATCACCACCACCACAACAATAACGACAGTACTACCACCACCACCACAACAATAACGACAGTACTACCACCACCACCAACAACAACAATAACGACAGTACTACCACCACCACCAACAACAACAATAACGACAGTACTACCACCACCACCACCACAACAACAATAACGACAGTACTACCACCACCACCACCACAACAACAATAACGACAGTACTACCACCACCACCATCACAACAACAATAACGACAGTACTACCACCACCACCAACAATAACGACAGTACTACCACCACCACAACAACAATAACGACAGTACTACCACCACCAACAACAATAACGACAGTACTACCACCACCACAACAACAATAACGACAGTACTACCACCACCACAACAACAATAACGACAATACTACCACCACCACAACAACAATAACGACAGTACTACCACCACCAACAATAACGACAGTACTACCACCACCACAACAACAATAACGACAGTACTACCACCATCACAACAACAACAATAACGACAGTACTACCACCACCACCACAACAACAATAACGACAGTACTACCACCACCACCACAACAACAATAACGACAGTACTACCACCACCACAACAACAATAACGACAGTACTACCACCCACCACAACAACAACAATAACGACAGTACTACCACCACCACCCCACAACAACAATAACGACAGTACTAAACCCCCACCACCACAACAACAATAACGACAGTACTACCACCACCACCACCACCACCACAACAACAACAATAACGACAGTACTACCACCACCACCACCACCCAAACAATAACGACA
>JABMCL010003783.1:962500-967500 GCA_018857735.1 Alviniconcha marisindica
ACACCGTCATCCATTTTTTTTCCATCCTCATCCACAGAAGAGCTCTCTGCTCTCAGCCAATCCGAGACAATGTTCGTCGAACTGGGCGAATGTTCCCAGAACATTTTGAGCGAAGCTTTTTGGACCCCGAATATAGCTTCGTCGCAGTTCGACGAATACTCCCAACTATATTCGCGGTCAAAAGTTGCCCACTTAAGAACCAACTATATTCGCCGAATACTCCCAACTATGTTCGCGAACAAATGTTCGCCCAATGGGCGACTTAGCTGCGGATCACCCCGCTTGGTGTCGCTGGGCATATTTGGGGCTTTGACAAAGCTCAGGTCAGCTGCAAATGATCTCCCCTACACTAGCCAGGTGGCGCTGGGCCTATTTGGGCAGTGCAATGCTCAAGCCAGCAAAGTCGCTCATTAAGAACGGGCTTAACGCCTTACCGCTAGGCTAAACCAGCTGACAGGGACTCCGTTTCACAAGCACAGCTGTTGAACTGCAACTACCTGGAGTACGTGGCTTCACGCATGGACTTACTCTGACGTTCATGGGTGCATGTCTGCCCGGTTCATTGGAGTACGTGGCTGCTGCACGCATGGATTTTATTATTATTATTTACGCAAACTCCAAGCACTGGTTTACGACATCCTTCCTCCAACCACTGCCATAGTTGATTACGCTATAGGTCTCGAAAAACTGTCAGCTAACGAATATTTGTTTGTTTTTGTTTTTGATCATACTCAAACGGCAGTAGGTTTGTAACAGATAACTCAAATTATATCAGACGTTTCTTTTATAACTGCATGTTCACTTTGCTTACGCCAGCACAAATGAAACCCATATCGTTCGAATTGAGACGGAACTTTTTTTTTTACTCCGGGTAGATGCGTCTCATATGTTTACGTGGGTGCTTGGACCCTGTATATATATATTGCTTCCACAGTCTTATCAGTACATGGTTCAGGAGCTGTGTGAGAGTCGAGGTGGACGTCCTGGACTGTCCGTCCTAACGAGCCTTCTGGTTTCCGTGGACGTAAAGATTTATTGCACCGTGCTTCGGTATTGGTCACAACTTGTCCCTAATATGTCAACTGACATCTGAGGACATAAAGCATCACTTCATCATCATCATCATCATCTTATCAGTACCCAAACCTTTCGGAGGGTGCTGCCCCCACACTCCCAACATCGCTTTCCGGCACCTTCCTCCAAACTCTGCCAGATTTGGTTACGCCACTGTAGGGGCACTCTTTATCTCCGCGCAGTTGTCCAGCGACGCGGTCAGCGCCCTCCGAAAGGTTCGGGTACTGATAAGACTGTGGAAGCAACCTAGCGCCCAAGCACGCATGTAAACATGAGACGCAACCACCCCGGGTAAATTAAGAAGAAGAAAAAAAAGAGTTCCGTCTCGTTTCAAACAATTTTGGTTTTATTTGAGCTGGCGTAGCAACATGGTCAGTTATAAAACAAACGTCTGATATAATTTGAGTTGTTGGTAACAAACTTACTACTGTTTTAGCACCAACACAAAAAACCTGCTCGTTAGCTGACAGTTTTCTGGGACCTATGGCGTAACTACATACGGCAGTGGTTGAAGGAAGGATGTCGTAAACCAGTGCTTGGAGTCTGGAGTGCCCCTTCAGTGGCGTAACCTGTTTGGAGGAAGGTGCCGGAAAGCGATGTTCGGAGTGTATTACACTGACGTCTATGGCTACGTCAGTGTCTGCGCGGTTCATAATTATCAGTCTGGGGTGTGTGTTTTTTACGGCCCCTGCGTATTGCGTGCCAGCCAGGCGCGTCAGTGGGCGGCAAGGGAGAGCACTTCAAGTTCAAACGGCGATTGTCTAATTGGGTTATCCTCTCACGGGGAGCTGAATGATCTTTTTGTCTGCTGGCAGCTCTGCGCCGCAAATGAAGTCCGTGGGTGTCGGTGGCGAGAGGATTATAGTCTCTGTGTCGACCTGTATCTTGCGAACCATCTTCAACAACCTGAACCGAAGGAACTCTGCCCTCTGCCTTGTTCCCTCGCCCTGATATAACCGTACCGGTAGACTGGGCGTAAAACACCAAGTTACTTACTAAATAGTAAGTAAACATGGTGCTTAACGTCCACAGAAACCATAAGGCTTATTAGGGACGGGGACAAGAGGGGAAGGAGGGGGGAAGGGGTATGGAGGTGGGGGGGGGGGGGGAGAGGGAGATTATATACCTATCGCTACACTGTCACCACCAGAATGACTTCTGCATTAAGATGGGCAGCGATGAGAGCCATTTTAATGTTTCAGTAGGAAGTGATGGACAAAGTCACAAGACAGTGTCCACAAACCACAACCTTTTTGATGAGAAAGGAGAGCCGAAGCGGTATCGAACCGAGGTCCTTCCGCTTACCAGCCTAACGCCTTACCGCTAGGCCAAACCGGCTCACAAGTTACTTACTGGCTTGTTTTGTAACTATAAAGCCGATATGTTCTCTAATTCCGAGCATTGTGAGCCGGTTTGGCCTAGCGGTAAGGCATTAGGCTGGTCAGCGGAAGGACCTCGGTTCGATACCGCTTCGGCTCTCCTTTCTCTTCTGTTCAAAAGTTGTGGTTTGTGGACACTGTCTTGTGGCTTTGTCACTCACAATTATGAAACCTTAAAATGGCTCTCATCGTTGCCGATCTTAATGCAGGAATCATTCTGGTGGTGACAGTGTAGCGATAGGTATATCATCTCCCTCTTCCCCCCACCTCCATACCTCCTTCCCCCCTTCTCCGCGTACCTAATAAGCCGTATGGTTTCTGTGGACGTTAAGCACCATCTTTACTTAATTCCTAGCTGCGTGACAGACAGGAACGGGCGGGGGTGGGGGGTGGGGGAGGGGCGGGGTGGTGGGGGGGTGAGTGGGGGGGGGGGGGGGGCTGGGCTGATGGTATTTGCCCTGGGGAGGGGGGTATCCTGTGCAATGACTCTTAGAGAAGGGGAACTGTGTCAGTAACTGTGTAAGTTAGGTCATCCGGCACTGGCAACAGAGTCATCAGCGTCATCACTACAATCATCTAAACCAGCTGTCCGGAACCTCACAACGCCGGTCCGGGTAGTGACGTCACTCCTGGAGAACTGACTCGAGGATCAGAATAACCTGGAGGATGTAACAACCCCTTTCTCAAAAACCTTACCCGCCTGTTGTTTGTTACGACTTCTCACGCGGCTTTCGACAAGAGAGCTGCTTAATTCTTTGCAGGCTCTCGCGCCAGCTGCCCAGTCGGCACGTGCTTCTCGTTCGCCCTAAAATGTCAGCTACCCTGGGAAATTTGAATCGCGTCTCGTTACTCCTCGGAATAGCGACTCACGGATTCCCTGTTGGCGATGGTGGTGCTAGCACTCGCCAAGAACGGGAGCGATGCCTAACGCGTGTGTGCCGTTAAAATCTGCCGTTCTGTGAATAAGGGAGCGTGCTTTCCGTTCCTCCTCTATCATATGCTGTCTGTGCCAGGTTTTGGGGGAGAAACGAATTAGCAGCATAGCTGAATAAAAACGACTCGCATGCTTTGTCTCGGCGCTTGCTTTCAATTATCTGCGTGCAGAAGTCATCTGTGTGCAGAAATCACCTGTCGTCTGTGTGCAGGTAGCGAATGCCTGGGAGATAATTGAATGAGGGCCCTCCGAGGAAGAGCCGATGCTGACACAGGCGATGGTAAATTCGTGTCGTGTCACGATGCTTTATTTTACAACCCTGCCTCGCAAGAAAGAGACAGGGTGGGGGTGGGGTGGGGGTGGGGGTGGAGGAAGACAGGGGTGGGGGTGGGGCAGGGGTGGGGGTGGTGGTGGGGGGAGAGACACAGACGGGCTGATTCACTGAACGTTATTAAACAATAATAAAGGTTTAGGCACTAATGTTTGTCGGACAGCCGGTCCTTCTTGCAGTTACACACACACACACACACACACACACACACACACACACACACACACACACACACACACACACACGCACGCACACGCACACACGCACACACACACACACACACACACACGCACAGAGAGAGAGAGAGAGAGACAGAGACAGAGACAGAGAGACAGAGACAGAGAGAGACAGAGAGAGATCTCAGCTCTCATTCACACAGTGTGTCAGACAGAGACAAACAGCCAGACAGCAAGTCTCTCCTTTTTTCTTTCTTAAAGTAACGACAGAACAGCCTAGTAAACGAAAAGAAGGCCTGGTTCATGGTTTTGCGCGCGCGCGCGCGCGCGCGTGTGTGTGTGTGTGTGTGTGTGTGTGTTGTGTGTGTGTGTGTGTGTGTGTGTATTGTGTGCGTGTGCGTGCGTGTGCGTGCGTGCGTGTGTGTATGTGTGTATGTGTGTATGTGCGCGCGCGCGCGCGTGTGTGTGTGTGCGTGCGTGCGTGCGTACTGTGTGCGTGCGTGCGTATGTGTGAGTGTGTGTGTGTATGCGTGCGTGCGTGCGTACATACTGTGTGCGTGTGTGTGTGTGTGTGTGTGTGTGTGTGTGTGTGTGTGTGTGTGTGTGTGTGTGTGTGTGCGTGCGTGCGTGCGTATTATGCGGGCGTACTGTGTTGCGTGCGTACGTGTGTGTGTGTGTGTGTGTGTGTGTGTGGTGTGTGTGTGTGTGTGTTGTGAATGCGTGCATGCCACTGTGTATGTGCGGAGGAGGGGGGGGGGGGGGTGCGGCAGCAAGAAGTAACGGCAGTAAGCATGGACCACAGTTAAGGACACGATTCAATGACCCTGACCACAACGATGAGTGAACCAGTAGAAATGGGTGACAATGGTTGCCCAATCAGTCTGCTTGCGACTGTACACCTGTAAGTATGGTCTCCCCCTTCACTCGCTAACTTTCTGGGATTTCTGGAACAACTCGGGGTCAAACAAGTCTAAAAAAATTTTTTTTACGAAGACTGAGAATGGAGAGAGACATTCAGCTCTCTGGACAACAAAGAATCGCTTAATTCCCACGGACAGGGCATAACAGCTGGATCAGACTCTGACCACTGTGGAAACTGTCTCGGT
>JABMCL010003783.1:972500-990000 GCA_018857735.1 Alviniconcha marisindica
GACTTCGAAATAAATGCGATAGCCCACTATTTACTGTGATGACATAGCTCGACTAAGTAACTCATGGTTACAAAGTCAAGACCTAGCCTCATTTTCAGGACTGTCCAGTACTTGCAGCAAAATGCGCTGTGACATCACAGCACCAACCGGATATTGGCTGATTTGAACAGAGGAGGGCGCAACCATTCTATCTCATGAATGCTGTTGAGGGATGTTTAACACAACGACTTTTACGACCAGAATGAGCAAGCACCAAAAAGCAGCCTTGTCGGTACGGATCGCTTAACAAACATCACAATGACGTCATCATCATCGAGAGTGAGGAAACGAGAGCGTAAAGTGGAACTGTTTCCAATGACGTCGCCGGCACAAACCAACAGACCGTCACGAAACAAAGGACGTCATCAAGACGAAGAGTTGGAACGTCTGCTGGGAGTTTTCCAGGACCGTCACAAAACAAAGCGCGTCATCAAGACGAAGAGTTGGAACGTCTGCTGGGAGTTTTCTGGACCGTCACAAAACAAGGGACGTCATAAAGACGCAGAGCTGGAACGTCTGCTAAGATTTTTCTGAACTGTCACAAAACAAGGAACGTCATATGGACGAAGAGTTGGAACGTCTGCTGAGAGTTTTCCACCAGGACAGTCACAAAACAAAGTACGTCATCAAGACAAAGAGAGAGAACGTCTGCAAAGAGTTTTTTGGACCGTCAGGAAACAAAGCACGTCACCAAGACGAAGAGTTGGAACATCTGCTGGAAGTTTTCCAGGACCGTCACAAAACAAAGCACGTCACCAAGACGAAGAGTTGGAACGTCTGCTGGGAGTTTTCCAGGACCGTCACAAAACAAAGGACGTCATCAAGACGAAGAGTTGGAACATATGCCGGGAGTTTTCCAGGACCGTCACAAAACAAAGCACGTCACCAAGACGAAGAGTTGGAACGTCTGCTGGGAGTTTTCCAGGACCGTCACAAAACAAACGACGTCATCAAGACAAAGAGTTGGAACATATGCTGGGAGTTTTCCAGGACCGTCACAAAACAAAGCACGTCACCAAGATGAAGAGTTGGAACGTCTGCTGGGAGTTTTCCAGGACCGTCACAAAACAAGGAACGTCATAAAGACAAAGAGTTGGAACGTCTGCTGAGAGTTTTCCACCAGGACACTCACAAAACAAAGGACGTCATCAAGATGAAGAGTTGGAACGTCTGCTGGGAGTTTTCCATGACCGTCACAAAACAAGGAACGTCATAAAGACGAAGAGTTGGAACGTCTGCTGAGAGTTTTCCACCAGGACACTCACAAAACAAAGGACGTCATCAAGATGAAGAGTTGGAACATCTGCTGGGTGTTTTCCACCAGGACCGTCACAAAAAAGCACATCATTCAGACGAAGAGTTGGAACGTCTCTTAAGCATTTTCTGGACCGTCAGGAAACAAAGGACGTCATCAAGACGAAGAGTTGGAACGTCTGCTGGGAGTTTTCCCTGAAATCACTTTCTGGATGGCTTGCTTGAACTTGGTAGAAGAGCTGGTCTTGCGCTGCCGGCTTTCCTTGTGCTGCTTGGTTTTCCGGAAGTCGCGGTACAGTTCCTGGAACATGGTGGCGATGGCATCCATCTGGGAACCGTCCGAGGCGGACACCTCGTGGAAGCGGCAGCCCAGCTCGTCCGCCAGTTCTTCTCCCTCCGTCTCAGACACCTGCAGCACGCCACGAAGTAAGTAAACATGGTGCTAAAGTCCACAGAAACCATAAGGCTTATTAAGGACGGGGAGAAGGTGGGGGAAGGGGGTATGGAGGTGGGGGGAGAGGGAGATTATATACCTATCGCTACACTGTCACCACCAGAATGACTCCTGCATTAAGATGGGCAGCGATGAGAACCATTTTAATGTTTCATAATTGTGAGGGACAAAGTCACAAGACAGTGTCCACAGAACACACATTTTGAAGAGAAAGGAGAGCCGAAGAGGATTCGAACCGAAGTCCCTCTGCTTACCAGCCTTACCGCTAGGCCAAACCGGCTCACAACACGACATGAATCAAACTTAAAGGTATTCATACAGCGCAAAATCTTGACCGGTGAGACCATTCTAAGCTCATACACGCACGTCCGCACACACAGGCACCCTCACACGCGAGTATAATTATTGACTATACACAACTTAGATCCAAACACATAAAAGGTTCAAAAGAACCCTGTATTAGGGCAAAACACAACATGCGGATTTCCGGGGTAATCACTTTATCAAGCTACAAGACGACACAACAACAATTAAACGGTACAGAACCAAAAAAATGAGACGGAGAACTAATCCACTTATCTTTTTTCTTTTCTTTTTTTCGCCCTTCTTTAAAAAAAAAGAGTGTATACACAAGTTACCGCCAACTTAAACAGATAACAAGCAGGGAGGAAGACACCAGCGCGGAGCGGAAAACATGGCAGGTCCATTGCTTTGAAAAAAGAACTGTCTCGATGTGAGATTAGAGGGTTTCTGTCGGAGAGGAAGGAGGTCATTCTATATATAGAGAAGCAGATGACAGAAAAGGCGCGGGAACCAACAGTGGAAAGTCTGGCACAAGGAATCTGGAGGCTGAGAGTATCAGAAGCGGAACGGAGAGCAGGGGAGGGTGTGTAAAGATGGAGATAAAATAAGACGGAGCGGTGCGCGTGATACATTTATAACACGTACATATACATGTATATCTGACACACGGGACGCGCCATTACTGCGGAAAAACAGAGTGAGTTCATTGGCGTCCGAAAGACGTGACAAGAACAAAGACCCAAATCGTCCACGGTAGTACGGTAATTCTCTTCTGGTATGCGAGTACATCAACTAGGTACATCAATTCTTCTTCTTCCTTTCTATTTAAAGTCTTTTCACAAAATTATGTGATATCCGAAAGATATTATTACCAAGCTAACAACATATGTCAGCAAGTTACACCCAAACAACAACGCACTTTAAGAAAGAAGAAGAAGATTATTTTTTTATGAACTTACATTAGTTCACGAAAGATACATCATCTTTCTTCACCTTTTTCTTTTTTTATGAAAGAAGGGAAGGAACAATCGATGACTAAAACAAGGGGGGGGGGAGAGAGAAGGGGGGGGGGGGGGAGAGAGAGAGAGAGAGACAGAGACAGAGACAGAGACAGACAGGCAGACCGACCGACAGACAGACAGGCAGAGACAGATACCGAGATGGAGGCAGAGTTCTAAAAGACGACACGGAAGCATTAACTGTCGTACACACACCTGCCTGTCGTGAAGTAGGTCATTTTTGTTGGCCACTAGCATTGCTGTGAGGGATGCACTCTTGCGGACATTCTCCACCTGCCGCTTCAGCTGACTCAGCTCTTGGAAGCTGTCTCTGTCCGTGATGGAATAGACAAACAGGAAGCAGTCGGCCCACAACGCATACCCGTCTTTCCACGGGTACCTCCCCTGTGCAGAGCAAAGGTAACGTGCGTACCAGGTCATTGTGACATCTTTGTAAACAGTTACCAATACACGATGTGCAACAGATATCCCTTCCAATCATGCCAAAACACGTATTATCTTTTATAATAATGTTTTTGTCAAATCCTCACAGCCGACGCTTTTCTCGCTCAGTTTCTGTTACCTTCTTTCAGATCAGCAACTTTGTTACTACATGTATAATCAGCACTGAACTTCAGGCGCCCAAGCAGTTAATCTCTCTACCCCATTTCCCCCCATCATCATCATCATCATCATCATCCTGTGTGTGTGTGTGTGTGTGTGTGTGTGTGTGTGTGTGTGTGTGTGTGTGGGGTGTGTGTGTGTGTGTGTGTGTGTGTGTGTGTGTGTGTGTGTGTGTGAACAGATGCAATGGTAAAGACTTAGACAGTTGTGTGGGAACAAACTAATTCTGTTCTCCTTCCTGAGATGTTAACAAAAGACATAGTCATTGTTACCCCATCTTTGTCTTCACCATTCTAGGTTATCGGCACGTCGCTCTTTCCCTATGACCCCCCCCCCCCACCCCCCCCCCCCGTGCGTGGAATCCCCCCCCCCCCCCCAACCCTCCACCCCCATCCCGAGGACGAGCACGTCAGCATAGTTCCTTACCTGACCAGCGGTGTCCAGAATCTCCAGTCTGACGTCATCATCGTCTATCACCGTCTGGTACTTGTAAACACTCTCTGAAAAATGGCAACAGCAGGTTCATAGGTGTTCGTTTCACTGGCTGCACAGGGGCGGGTTGCTGGTAAACACAGACCATCCCGCGAAGTGCACGTGCCGAGGTCACTACAAAGGGTTATTTAGTCTGTGCGTCAACACCTGTCTCGACCTGTTTACTGAGTTTGGTATTTTTCCACCTGGCCAGACAGTCTTCGTTTCTTTGCTGGCAACTCCCACGCTGGATTAATCTTTGAAAACGAACCGGAACCCCGGCCTTTCCGAGCAGGCAGCAATGACTTTAATTAATCCATTGCAGTTGCAATCATACCCAGTGTACGTTTTTCATATAATTCTGTTTTGGTTTATCGTTCCCCGTTTTCGCTTTGCTGTCTGCCGTCTGTGTGTGTGTGTGTGTGTGTGTGTGTGTGTGTGTGTGTGTGCCTGTATTGTGTGTGTGTGTGTGTGTGTGTGTGTGTGTGTGTGTGTGTGTGTGTGTGTGTGTGTGTCTCTCTCTCTCTCTTCTCTCTTTCGTCTCTTCATCTCATCTCTCTCTTGCTTGTCGTCTGTTGTCTCGTCTTGTTCTGTCTCTGTTTGTGTTGTCGTCTCTGTCTCTCTCTCTCTCTCTCTCTCTCTCTCTCTCTCTCTCTCTCTCTCTCTCTCTCTCTCTCTCTCTGGAACTTATTTAATTAATTCTTTTATAAGCCCCATGACTTCGATCATCATGTTGCTAACACGACTACGGTAGGAACGGCTGAATCCACCAATAGAGAGAAAACTGAATTCAGTATCATTCAGTGAGAAAACTATGTCAACACAGCAAAGTGGATATGCTAATTCCACAGTTTCATCGCTTCCCTTCGCAATGACCAAACGCAAAAGACATATGCCTGTTGTACGAAGGAAAGCACAATGCAGGAAGACCGATGTGATGACTGACAGAAGGTGACAAAGAAAGATGGGTGTATTGGACATGGAGCAGCTCGCCAACAGTAGTTGTGACGATGACAGAACAGCGGCAGTGAGGAATGCAGTTGAATGAGACAGGGAAAGGAACTGGGACAGGCAAAGTAAATGGGGCACGAAAAGGAAACAGGACAAGGAAAGGAAATGGGACAGGGAAAAGAAATGGGACAAGGAAAGGAAATGAGACAGACAAAGAAAGTGGGACAGACAAGGAAAATGGAACTGGGACAGAGAAAGGACATGCTAGGGGGAAAGGACTGGGACGGACAAAGGAAATGGGACAAAAAAGGAAATGGGGCAGGCAAAGGAAATAGGACAAGGAAAGGAAATGGGAACAGGATCGAGCTACAATAAGTAGCGATACAGAGTGAACAGAAATCTGGCAAACTCAGTGACTATAAACGATTCGAACTCTCACGTATATGGAACAGTATATAAACGATTCGAACTGACTCACGAGGATAAATATGGCAAAGCCCAGTGACTTATAAACGATTCGATCTGACTCACGAGGATAATATGGCAAAGCTTCAGTGACTATGAACGATTCAACTGACTCACGAGGATAAATATGGCAAACCCAGTGACTATAAACGATTCGAACTGACCACAGGATAAATATGGCAAACAAGTGACTTATAAACGATTCGAACTGACCACGAGGATAAATATGGCAAAGCTATAGTGACTATATAAACGATTCGAATAACTCACGAGGATAAATATGGCAAAGCTATAGTGACTATATAAACGATTCGAACTGACTCACGAGGATAAATATGGCAAAGCTAAATGACTATATAAACGATTCGAACTGACTCACGAGGATAAATATGGCAAAGCTACAGTGACTATTAAACGATTCGAACTGACTCACGAGGATAAATATGGCAAAGCTACAGTGACTATTAAACGATTCGAACTGACTCACGAGGATAAATATGGCAAAGCTACAGTGACTATATAAACGATTCGAACTGACTCACGAGGATAAATATGGCAAAGCTTCAGTGACTATAAACGATTCGAACTGACTCACGAGGATAAATATGGCAAACCCAGTGACTATAAACGATTCGAACTGACTCACGAGGATAAATATGGCAAAGCTACAGTGACTATATAAACGATTCGAACTGACTCACGAGGATAAATATGGCAAAGCTATAGTGACTATAAACGATTCAAACTGACTCACGAGGATAAATATGGCAAACAGTGACTATAACGATTCGAACTGACCACAGGATAAATATGGCAAAGCTAAGTGACTATATAAACGATTCGAACTGACTCACGAGGATAAATATGGCAAAGCTACAGTGACTATGTAAACGATTCGAACTGACTCACGAGGTTAAATATGGCAAAGCTACAGTGACTATATAAACGATTCGAACTGACTCACGAGGATAAATATGGCAAAGCTACAGTGACTATGAACGATTCGAACTGACTCACGAGGATAAATATGGCAAAGCTATAGTGACTATATAAACGATTCGAACTGACTCACGAGGATAAATATGGCAAACTACAATGACTATATAAACGATTCGTACTGACTCACGAGGATAAATATAGCAAAGCTATAGTGACTATATAAACGATTCGAACTGACTCACGAGGATGAATATGGCAAAGCTGTTGGGAGGAATCAGGCGGGGTTGTTAATTCCCTTGACTTTTGCCCGGCATCGCTTAAGTCCCTTGGCTGCTTTTACTTCCGGTGCGTACTTTCTTCACAATGGAAGGCGGTGACAGTGAATTTGTGAATTTTACACTGTTAACTGCAAGGACATTTTTTGAGGCCCGTAGTCAGAATGTGTCTGGCAACAATAAATAACTTGTTGCTTGTGTTATAGGATGCCCCAAAACGCATTTTTTCTACGAACTCGCTATCTTCTGGTCAGCAAAAAATGGACGCAAAAACACTTTTTTCCCACCCTCCATACCCTTTCTCCGGCAATTTTTGCAACTGCAACAGTATTGGCATTTGTACTGCTTCGCGATTCTAGGTTCAACTTCCACTGTTATACACAGCGTGAAGCAACGCCTACTCAGAAATCGGCCCGGAAGTGACGCTGCGACCTCTTGCGACTTCTTGCGCGAAAGAATTCAAAGGGCATTTACTCGTGCAAACCAGCTTCACTGAACCGCCCAATAGTGATTATAAACGACTCGAACTGACCAACGAGGATACATAATTATGGCAAAGCTACAGTGACTATATAAACGACTCGAACTGACTCACGAGGATAATTATGGCAAAGCTACAGTGACTATGTAAACGACTCGAACTGACTCACGAGGATAAATATGGCAAAGCTACAGTGACTATTAAACGACTCGAACTGACTCACGAGGATAAATATGGCAAAGCTATAGTGACTATATAAACGACTCGAACTGACTCATGAGGATAAATATGGCAAAGCTACAATGACTATATAAACGACTCGAACTGACTCACGAGGATACATAATTATGGCAAAGCTACAGTGTCTATATAAACGACTCGAACTGACTCACGAGGATACATATGGCAAAGCTACAGTGACTATATAAACGACTCGAACTGACTCACGAGGATAAATATGGCAAAGCTACAGTGACTATATAAACGACTCGAACTGACTCACGAGGATAAATATGGCAAAGCTACAGTGACTATATAAACGACTCGAACTGACTCACGAGGATACATAATTATGGCAAAGCTATAGTGACTATAAACGACTGGAACTGACTCACGAGGATACATATGGCAAAGCTATAGTGACTACAGCAACAGCTGAAAATGACCCATAACGATAAATCTTGCAAAGCTACGGCGACTACAGCAACAGATGGGAAAGATCCACAAGGATACATCTGGCAAAGCTATGGTGACTACAGCAACAGATGGGAAAGATCCGCAAGGATACATCTGGCAAAGCTATAGTGACTACAGCAACAGATGGGAAAGATCCGCAAGGATACATCTGGCAAAGCTATGGTGACTACAGCAACAGATGGGAAAGATCCACAAGGATACATCTGGCAAAGCTATGGTGACTACAGCAAGAGATGGGAATGATCCACAAGAATAAATCTGGCAAAGCTATGGTGACTACAGCAAGAGATGGGAATGATCCACAAGGATACGTCTGGCAAAGCTATGGTGACTACAGCAACAGATGGGAATGATCCACAAGGATACGTCTGGCAAAGCTATGGTGACTACAGCAAGAGACGGGAATGATCCACAAGGATACGTCTGGCAAAGCTATGGTGACTACAGCAAGAGATGGGAATGATCCACAAGATATCTGGCAAAGCTATGGTGACTACAGCAACAGATGGGAATGATCCACAAGGATACGTCTGGCAAAGCTATGGTGACTACAGCAAGAGACGGGAATGATCCACAAGGATACATCTGGCAAAGCTATGGTGACTACAGCAAGAGATGGGAATGATCCACAAGGATACGTCTGGCAAAGCTATGGTGACTACAGCAACAGATGGGAATGATCCACAAGGATACGTCTGGCAAAGCTATGGTGACTACAGCAAGAGATGGGAATGATCCACAAGGATACATCTGGCAAAGCTATGGTGACTACAGCAAGAGATGGGAATGATCCACAAGGATACATCTGGCAAAGCTATGGTGACTACAGCAAGAGATGGGAATGATCCACAAGGATACGTCTGGCAAAGCTATGGTGACTACAGCAAGAGATGGGAATGATCCACAAGGATACGTCTGGCAAAGCTATGGTGACTACAGCAACAGATGGGAATGATCCACAAGGATACATCTGGCAAAGCTATGGTGACTACAGCAAGAGACGGGAATGATCCACAAGGATACGTCTGGCAAAGCTATGGTGACTACAGCAACAGATGGGAATGATCCACAAGGATACGTCTGGCAAAGCTATGGTGACTACAGCAACAGATGGGAATGATCCACAAGGATACGTCTGGCAAAGCTATGGTGACTACAGCAACAGATGGGAATGATCCACAAGGATACATCTGGCAAAGCTATGGTGACTACAGCAAGAGATGGGAATGATCCACAAGGATACATCTGGCAAAGCTATGGTGACTACAGCAAGAGATGGGAATGATCCACAAGGATACGTCTGGCAAAGCTATGGTGACTACAGCAAGAGATGGGAATGATCCACAAGGATACATCTGGCAAAGCTATGGTGACTACAGCAAGAGATGGGAATGATCCACAAGGATACGTCTGGCAAAGCTATGGTGACTACAGCAACAGATGGGAATGATCCACAAGGATACGTCTGGCAAAGCTATGGTGACTACAGCAACAGATGGGAATGATCCACAAGGATACATCTGGCAAAGCTATGGTGACTACAGCAAGAGATGGGAATGATCCACAAGGATACATCTGGCAAAGCTATGGTGACTACAGCAAGAGATGGGAAAGATCCACAAGAATAAATCTGGCAAAGCTATGGTGACTACAGCAAGAGATGGGAAAGATCCACAAGGATACATCTGGCAAAGCTATGGTGACTACAGCAAGAGATGGGAATGATCCACAAGGATACGTCTGGCAAAGCTATGGTGACTACAGCAAGAGATGGGAATGATCCACAAGGATACATCTGGCAAAGCTATGGTGACTACAGCAGCAGATGGGAATGATCCACAAGGATACATCTGGCAAAGCTATGGTGACTACAGCAAGAGATGGGAATGATCCACAAGGATACATCTGGCAAAGCTATGGTGACTACAGCAAGAGACGGGAAAATGATCCACAAGGATACGTCTGGCAAAGCTATGGTGACTACAGCAAGAGATGGGAATGATCCACAAGGATACATCTGGCAAAGCTATGGTGACTACAGCAACAGATGGGAATGATCCACAAGGATACGTCTGGCAAAGCTATGGTGACTACAGCAAGAGATGGGAATGATCCACAAGGAAAACATCTGGCAAAGCTATGGTGACTACAGCAAGAGATGGGAATGATCCACAAGGATACATCTGGCAAAGCTATGGTGACTACAGCAAGAGATGGGAATGATCCACAAGGATACGTCTGGCAAAGCTATGGTGACTACAGCATTAACAGATCGGAATGACCCATAAGGGTAAATCTGGTAACAGCTCACAGCTCACAATGACCCACGAGGATGAAATAATATAGCGAGGCTGATGATACGGGGTCGTCTCAGACAAACCCATGCGGATAACAGCAAGATCTGGGACAGAAGCACACAGGTAAATCTGCCGAGAGAAAGAGCTGTAAGGTGGTACTGAATAAGAACTGTGTCAGTGGGGACGGAGGTTCGAAAGGCCCCGTCTCTTCTTTTCCTTCTTCCGATCTTCTTCTTTCATCATCATCATCATCATCATCATCATCATCATCATCATCTCTCTCTCCCTCTCTCTCTCTCTCTCTGCCGTCGGGTTTTGGCTCTGAATTAAAAAATTATCATCTTCTTCATCATTACTGTGGTAGTCAATGTTGTTAATGTTGTTTTATGTGTAGCCTATTGGCATGTAGATTAGCAGGGACAGATTTTAAGAATAGGCAACTGCCTAAAATCTGAATCCTAGTATAATAAAGTTCTGAGTTCTCTCTCTTTGTCTCTCTCTGTGTCTCTCTCTGTGTCTCTCTCTCTGTCTCTGTCTGTCTGTCTCTGTCTCTCTCTCTCTCTCTCTCTCTCTCTCTCTCTCTCTCTCTCTCTCTCTCTCTCTCTCTCTCTCTCTCTCTCTCTCTCCGTTTTTCGTCTTCTTTCTTTTTCTTTTTCTTCTTTTTGGCAAATCATAATAGAGAATCACAAACCTTCATCGGAGAAGTTGGAAAAGAATTATCTAGTCAGGAAACGACCCCCCCATAGTCTCCCTCACCCCCCCCCCCCCCCCCCCCCACAAAAAAAGTCGGTAAGCAGATGATCCGGTTACCGGTATACTCAACAAACTCAACGACAGTTGGCGAGTCGTACACACGCGGAAGGAATGCACACTGCACCTGTCCCAACAGTCACGGTCTTTCTTGCTTCTTCTTCTTCTTCTTCTTCTTTCTTCTTCTCTTTCTTTCTTTCTTTCTTTCTTTCTTTCTTTCTTCTTCTTCTTGCTTCTTTTTCTTTCTTTCTTTCTTTCTTTTCTTCTTCTTCTTCTTCTTCTTCTTCTTCTTCTTCTTCTTCTTCTTCTTCGCCCTGATATAACCGTACGGTGACTGGGTGTAAAACACCAACTTACTTACTTCTTCTTCTGCTATTTTTTCTTTTCTTCTTCTTTCTTTCGTTCTTTCGTTCTTTCTTTCTTTCTTTCTTTCTTTCTTTCTTCTTCTTCTTCTTCTTCTTCTTCTTCTTCTTCTTCTCTTCTTCTTCTTCTTCTTCTTTCTTTCTTTCTTCCTTCTTCTTCTTCTTGCTTCTTCTTGTTCTTTCTTTCTTTCTTTCTTTCCTTTCTCCTCCTCCTCCTCTTCTTCTTATTCTTCTACTGGTTTTTTCTCTCCCTCTTTTGTTGTTGTTGCGTTTTCCCGTTTCGCTCTCGTTCTTGTTACTCTTGTTGCTGCTGATGCTCTTCGCCTCCACAGCGACTGGAAATTGCCATTACGTGTCTGGGCGTTCGCTCAGAGACAGCAATAAGCCACGTTGTTTGCATTTCGTGCAGCTTCTCACCCAAAACAGGCACACACGATTGGAGGCAAAGCAAGCGTCATTTCTCAGTCAGTGAAATCGGACGAGTCTATAAACCGAAAGACAACAATAGGTAAGGTCTGACGAGACTATAAACCGAAAGACAACAATAGGTGAAATCTGACGAGACTATAAACCGAAAGGCAACAATAGGTGAAATCTGACGAGACTATAAACCGAAAGGCAACAATAGGTAAGATCTGACGAGTCTATAAACCGAAAGACAACAATAGGTAAGATCTGACGAGACTATAAACCGAAAGCAACAATAGGTAAATCTGACGAGCTATAAACCGAAAGACAACAATAGGTAACTAACGAGACTATAAACCGAAAGACAACAATAGGTGAAATCTGACGAGTCTATAAACCGAAAGACAACAATGGTAAGACTGACGAGACTATAAACCGAAAGACAACAATAGGTGAAATCTGACGAGTCTATAAACCGAAAGACAACAATAGGTAAGATCTGACGAGACTATAAACCGAAAGACAACAATAGGTGAAATCTGACGAGACTATAAACCGAAAGACAACAATAGGTGAAATAAATCCCTGAAATCTGACGAGCTATAAACCGAAAGACAACAATAGGTGAAATCTGACGAGTCTATAAACCGAAAGACAACAATAGGTGAAATCTGACGAGACTATAAACCGAAAGACAACAATAGGTGAAATCTAACGAGACTATAAACCGAAAGGACAACAATAGGTGAAATCTGACGAGTCTATAAACCGAAAGACAACAATAGGTGAAATCTGACGAGACTATAAACCGAAAGACAACAATAGGTGAAATCTGACGAGACTATAAACCGAAAGACAACAATAGGTGAAATCTGACGAGACTATAAACCGAAAGACAACAATAGGTGAAATCTGACGAGACTATAAACCGAAAGACAACAATAGGTGAAATCTGACGAGACTATAAACCGAAAGACAACAATAGGTGAAATCTGACGAGACTATAAACCGAAAGGCAACAATAGGTGAAATCTGACGAGTCTATAAACCGAAAGACAACAATAGGTAAGATCTGACGAGACTATAAACCGGAAAGACAACAATAGGTGAAGCATCTGACGAGTCTATACCAAGACAACAAGGGTAAATCTAAGAGACTATAAACCGAAAGACAACAATAGGTGAAATCTAACGAGACTATAAACGAAAGAACAATAGGTAAATCTGACGAGACTATAACCGAAAGACAACAATAGGTGAATCTGACGAGTCTATAAACCGAAAGACAACAATAGTGAAATCTGACGAGCTATAAACCGAAAGACAACAATAGTGAAATCTGACGAGACTATAAACCGAAGACAAAATAGGTAAATCTCAGTCTATAAAGAAGGACACATGGGAAACAAACTATAACCAAAGACAACATGGTAAATCTGCAATCCAAGAAACAAAGTTTGGAAAAAACCGGAATTGAATGAGGTGTGATGTGACTTCTTCCTCGGTGTGTGACATATTAGGGACAAACTGTGACCAGTGCGTAAGCACGGTTCAGCGTTGCTTTATGTCCACAGAAACAGTAAGGCTCATTAGGACGGAAAGCCCAGGACGGCCACCTCGACCTTCACACAGAACCTGAACTCTGACAGGAGATGAAAATTGGGGGTAGTTTTGCCAAAGAGTGATGCTTTAACGGGTGTAGTAAGCTAGTGCTGTCGGTTTTCTACAGAAAAAAAAGAGACTGTAGGAAAGGCTGTCAGATTACTTTTACGACAACGGGAGAACTTTGTGGCAAGAAAAACACTGTCAAACAAGTTAAGAATTTAACATGGGAAAGAACTCTGTGGCAACGAGAAAACATTTAAACAAGTTAAGAACTTGACAAGGGAAGGAACTTTGTGGCAACGAGAAAACTTAAACCAAATTAAGAACTTGACAAGGGGAAAAAACTTTGTGGCAATGAGAAAATTTTAAAACTTGACAAGGGAAAGATTTTTGCGGCAAAGAGATACTTTAAAACAAGTTAAGAACTTGACAAGGGAAAGAAATTTGTGGAAATGAGAACATTTAAAAGTGCTTCACAGGGGAAAAACTTTGTGGAAATGAGAAAACTTTAAAGTGCTTGACAACGGGGAAAAAAACTTTGTGGAAATGAGAAAACTTTAAAGTGCTTGACAAGGGGGAAAAACATTGTCGAAATGAGAAAACTTTAAAACTTGACAAGGGAAAGAGTTTTGCGGCAAAGAGAAACTTTAAAACAAGTTAAGAACTTGCAAGGGAAACAAATTTGTGGAAATGAGAAAACTTAAAAGTGCTTCACAAGGGAAAGAACTTTGTAGAAATGAGAAAACTTTAAAGTACTTGACAAGGGAAAAAACTTTGTGGAAATGAGAAAACTTAAAGTACTTGACAAGGGAAATAACTTTGTGGAAATGAGAAAACTTTAAAGTACTTGACAAGGGAAAAAAAAGCTGTGAAAATGAGAAAACTTTAAAGTATTTGACAAGGGGAAAAACCTGTGGAAATGAGAAAACTTTAAAGTGCTTGACAAGGGAAATAACTTTGTGGAAATGAGAAAACTTTAAAGTGCTTGACAAGGGAAATAACTTTGTGGAAATGAGAAAACTTTAAAGTACTTGACAAGTGAATTTCTTTTTGTGGAAATAAGAAAACTTAAAGGTGCTTCACAGGCGAAAGAACTTTGTAGAAATGAGAAAACTTTAAAGTGCTTGACAAGGGAAATAACTTTGTGGTAATGAGAATACGTTAAATGAAATTAAGAACTCGAAAAGGGACGAACTTTACCATGCGATGCGAAAATTACGGCAAAGGGAGAACTTTACAGCAAGGAGAATACCTTCATTACGACAATGGGCGAACTGTGTTTCGACAAAGGTAGAACTTTATGGTAAGGAGAATACCTTAATTACGACAATGGGCGAACTTTGTTTCGACAAAAGGTAGAACTTTATGGTAAGGAGTAGAATACCTTAATTACGACAATAGGATAACTTTATGATAAGGAAAATATACCTTACGACAATGGGAAAACTTTGTTTCGACAGGGCAAAATTTTAACATAATAAAAATGCCTCACAACAATGAGAAATATTTGTTTCAACAATGCAGAACTTTATGACAAGGAAAATACCTTACAACAATGGTAGAACTTTGTTTCAATAATGGTAGAACTTTACAATTAAAAAAGCTTACCACAATGGCAGAACTTTACAATAAGGAGAATACCTTACAACAATGGTACAACTTTGTTTCAATAAGGGTAGAACTTTACCATAAAAAACACTTAAAACAATGGCATAACTTTACGATAAGGAGAATACCTTACAACGGAGAACTTTGCTTCAATGATGGTAGTTTACAACCAAAAAAAAAAAAAAAAAAAAAAAATACAACAGTGGCGATATGGAAAACACTTTACAACAATGGGAGAACTTTGTTTCAATAATAGTAGAACATTACCATAAAACAAACTTACAACAAATGCCAGAACTTTACGGTAAGGAAAATAGCTTACGGCAATGGGAGAATGGGTAGATCACCTAATCGCTTGAGGTGGCTTGTCTAGACTGTTATTTGATCTGCGGTTATAAGTGTATGTTTTATTTATTTGAGGATGTACCTCTGGTGGAGTTTATGTACCTTGTATTTACACGATTGCCGGGTGAGAGATACCGTAGGCGACGTAGGTCTCTGTCGTCGCTCTTGTGTTACATATTTCGAGCGCTAATTAACTCCCTTGTGTGTTGATGTGCAGTTAGTTCCCCGGGGGTCTGTGCAGGTGTAGGCAAAGTGTGAGCGTACCGCCGTGTCAGGGGCCATGCTACTCACTGAACAACTGCGTGGTCGTCGACAGAAGGGCCAAAATACCGCTTAAAAAACAGTGGCTTCTTCTTCCTCTTTTTTTCTTCTTTTTTGTTGTTGTCGTTTTTGTTCGAAGAGCAGGGATGGGAGGCAACAATTGCGCTATATTTACCTCACTGCACTCTAGGAACAAGCCGTCATTTGATCGCAAACAGTCTGGCTGAAGAAGAAGAAGAAGAAGGAAGAGGAGGAGGAGGAAGAAGAAGAAGGAAGAGGAGGAGGAGGAAGAAGAAGAAGGAGGAGGAGGAGGAGGAAGAAGAAGAAGGAGGAGGAGGAGGAAGAAGAAGAGAGGAGGAGGAGGAGGAGGAAGAAGAAGAAGAAGGAAGAGGAGGAGGAGGAAGAAGAAGAAGGAAGAGGAGGAGGAAGAAGAAGAAGAAGAAGGAGGAGGAGGAGGAGGAAGAAGAAGAAGAAGAAGGAAGAGGAGGAGGAGGAAGAAGAAGAGAGGAAGAGGAGGAGGAGGAGGAGGAGGAGGAGGAAGAAAGGAGGAGGAGAGAAGAAGAAGAAGGAAGAGGAGGAGGAGGAGGAAAAAGAAGAAGGAAGAGGAGGAGGAGGAGGAAGAACAAGAAGAAGAACCGAGAGCAAAGAAAAAGAAAAGAAGATGGAAAGGAAAAGGAATGGCATTCTTACGCTCACTCAGCCGGTATAAAACAGCAAACAACGTCGGGGAAACTAGCGAATGACGGATAAGATTATTTTTTTAATGAATGACTGATAACGTATTCTCCAGCAGAAATGCAAATCTTACAACGAAACATTTGGAACACGGAAATCAAGCATAAACGTCTCATGTGTGTGGTGTGTGTGTGTGTGTGTGTGTGTGTGTGTGTGTGTGTGTGTGTGTGTGTGTGTGTGTGTGTGTGTTTGATATCGACCGGAAAAAAGAAACATACATTCGCAATAGCTGCAAACACAGGAGAAGCATATTTTTGTCACTTAAACGATGTGCCGCAAACGTGTTGCATCGTGTTCAGCTTACCAATGTGGGACAGTACTCGCCAATGTTTGTGTCGTGTCCAGCTTACCCAGGATGGTACAGTACTAGCCCATGTTTGTGTCGTTTCCAACTTACCCAGGGTGGGACAGTACTCGTCCATGTTTGTGTCGCGTCCAACTTACCCAGGGTGGGACAGTACTCGCCCATGTTTGTGTCGTGTCCAACTTACCCAGGGTGGGACAGTACTCGCCCATGTTTGTGTCGTTTCCAACTTACCCAGGGTGGGACAGTACTCGCCCATGTTTGTGTCGTTTCCAACTTACCCAGGGTGGGACAGTACTCGCCCATGTTTGTGTCGCGTCCAACTTACCCAGGATGGGACAGTATTCGCCCATGTTTGTGTCGTGTCCAACTTACCCAGGGTGGGACAGTACTCGCCCATGTTTGTGTCGTTTCCAACTTACCCAGGGTGGGACAGTACTCGCCCATGTTTGTGTCGTTTCCAACTTACCCAGGGTGGGACAGTACTCGCCCATGTTTGTGTCGTGTCCAACTTACCCAGGGTGGGACAGTACTCGCCCATGTTTGTGTCGTGTCCAACTTACCCAGGGTGGGACAGTACTCGCCCATGTTTGTGTCGTTTCCAACTTACCCAGGTGGGACAGTACTCGCCCATGTTTGTGTCGTTTCCAACTTACCCAGGGTGGGACAGTACTCGCCCATGTTTGTGTCGTTTCCAACTTACCCAGGGTGGGACAGTACTCGCCCATGTTTGTGTCGTGTCCAACTTACCCAGGATGGGACAGTATTCGCCCATGTTTGTGTCGTGTCCAACTTACCCAGGATGGGACAGTACTCGCCCATGTTTGTGTCGTTCCAACTTACCCAGAGTGGGACAGTACTCGCCCATGTTTGTG
>JABMCL010003783.1:997500-1000000 GCA_018857735.1 Alviniconcha marisindica
CTCCATACATCAAACGAGAATACAAATAATTGGAGAAAGAGAGAGAGAGGGGAGTCTGTCTTCCTGTGTCTTATCTAATCTGTTCCTACGCCTGTCTCTCTATCTGTCTGTTTAATGTCTACTCCTGTGTCTCATGTAATCTGTCTGTTCCTATGCCTGTCTCTCTACTTTTGTGTCTGACTGCATGTCTACTCCTGTGTCTGCATTCTGCTCCTGCACGTGTATATCTGCCTTTCCTAGCCTCTCCTCCTATCTAAAAAAAGACAGAAAAACGAAGAAGAAAGAAAAGCACGAATAATGTTACCATATATACAATCAAAGCACAGACGTCTGCCGTACAATCAAATCGCACAGACATTTACCATGTAACCAGAGCGTGATTAAATAATTATTTGGTCCATCCTACAAACCCCTCCGTATGTCTGTCTGTCCGCCTGTCCATCTGTGTCTACTCCCGTGTCTGCGTGTCTCACTGCGTTTGCGTATGTCTGTCTGTCCGTCTGTCTGTCTTTGTCTACTCCCGTGTCTGCCTGACTCTCTGCGTTTGCGTATGTCTGTCTGTCCGTCGGTCAGTCTTTGTCTACCCCCGTGTCTGCCTGTCTCACAGTCTGCGTCTGAGTCTGTCTTCCTGTGTCTCATCTAATCTGTCTGTTCCTATGCCTGTCTCTCTACTTCTCTGTCTGACTGCATGTCTACTCCTGTGTCTGCATTCTGCTCCTGCACGTGTCTGTAAGTCTGTCTGCTTTTCCTAGCTTCCCTCTCCTGTCTAAAAACAAATAAAACAAACAAAACAAAAACAAAAAACAAAACGGAATAATGTTACCATACATACAATCAAAGCGCAGAAGTGTGCCGTACAGTCAAATCACACAGACATTTACCATGTAACCAAAGCGCGATTAAATAGTTGGCCCGTCCTACAAACCCCGTGAAGCAGAAGAAATAAATATCACACACAAATCGCTGCAAACCCCACTGCGAACATAGCCGCTGTAACAGCGCTGCTGATCCACCAGTCATAATTCACCTCTCCACAGCCACAGCGGTGAGCCAGTAACGGTGGAACAGACACGCCCGCGAAAAAAAGAGAAAAAAAGATAGGTAACAGAAAGGCTCATCCCTGCTGACTTGTGTGCATTACTCTCGAAGATTTCGCTGCATCAGTAAATGAGAGAGAGAGAGAGAGAGAGGGGGGGGGGGGGGCGGAGGCGGAGAGACGAGACAGACAGACAGACAGACATAGATAGACAGCAAGACAGAGAGACAGAGACTGTGAGAGAGAGGGGTGGGGAGGGATGGAGGGAGAGGAGGAGAGAGAGAGAGAGAGAGAGAGAGAGAGAGAGAGAGAGAGAGAGAGAGAGAGAGAGAGAGAGAGAGAGCGACAGACAGACCGCAGACAAAGACAGACCGAGAGACTGTGGGGGGAGGGGGGGGGGGGGGTCAGAGAGAGACTGTGCGAAAGATAGAGAGACAGAGGTAGAGACAGAGACAGAGACATAGACAGACAGAGAGAGACAGAGACAGAGAGAAGGAAAAAGAAAACCTCTTCTTCATCTCCTCCCCCCCCCCCCCCCACACCCCTCCTATGCTCTTACGCAAAGAAAACTGCTGGCTATAAGCTTATATTTTCACAAATGCTTCGTTCCGTAATGACAGGTGGCAACATTAACCTGTGTGGGTGTTCGGCAACAGGCAGGATTATTTGGAGACGCTCATCAGGTGTAAATTTACCCTAAAGAGACAAACGATTGCTATAGTTGTTTGCGAGCGCTACTTCTGCAAACGGCGAGCACGGTTTGAGGCGTAATTTATTATCGTGCTTTGCATCAGTGAAAGGAGAGACTTCATTGCCGCAACCTTTACTGGCAAACATGGCAGAACTTTAACTGGGAACGCCACAATATGCTATGGCAGAACTTTAACTGGGAACGCCACAATATGCTATGGCAGAACTTTAACTGGGGACGCCACAATATGCTATGGCAGAACGTTCACCGGGGACGCCACAACATGTAAAACCTTTACTGGGGAAGACGCAGCATGCTATGGCAAAACCTTCACTGGGTAAGCCACAACATGCTATGGCAAAACCTTCACTGGGTAAGCCACAACATGCTATGGAAAAACCTTCACTGGGTAAGCCACAACATGCTATGGCAAAACCTTCACTGGGTAAACCACAATGTGCTATGGCAGAACCTTCACTGGGGAAGACACAATGTGCTTTGACAGAACCTTCATTGGGGAAGCCACAACATGCAGAACCTTCACTGGTGAAGCCACAACATGTAAAACCTTCACTGGGGACGCCACAACGTGTAAAACCTTCACTGGGGACGCCACAACATGTAAAACCTTCACTGGGATCACCACAACATACTATGGCAGAACTTTCACTGGGGAAGCCACAGCATGCTATGGCAAAACCATCACTGGGGAAGCCACAACATGCAAAACCTTCACTGGGGAAGCCACAACTTGCAGAACCTTCACTGGGGAA
>JABMCL010003783.1:1037500-1042500 GCA_018857735.1 Alviniconcha marisindica
GGGGAGGGGGGGGGGGGATAAGGCGTCAGTCTTTGAGTCCCAGTTCCCGACCCGGCTTCAAAGTTAAATAACCCCACATCTGCAGATCATTCACTGCCTCCGACCTGGTCAAAGATGTTACTAAGGAATGGTACATTGTGCATCTTAATGGGCCTAGTTTTAAATACTGGCCTGGTTATATTCTGTAGACTACACGCCTGATAGCAACAAGAAAAAAATGCTTAATGGTCCAGCATATTTCAGTTTTCTCCACATTGGTAACCAGTTGCTGCACAGTCTGGAGGAAAGGTGCCGGAAAGGAACTTTGGTGTGATTATTAGTAACCAGTTACTGCACAGTTTGGAGGAAGGGTGCCGGAAAGGAAAGTCCGGAGTGAGGCATGCATGCACACTCCGAGCATCGCTTTCCGGCACCTTCCTCCAAACTCTGCCAGATTCGGTTACGCCAGCTGTCCACCGACGCGGTCAGCGCCCTCCGAAAGGTCTGGGTACTAATATGACTGTAGAAGTAACCTAGCGCCCAGCACACACGTAAACATGAGCGCATCCACCCCGGGTAAAAAAAAGAGTTCCGTCTCGATTCAAACGATTTTGGCTTTATTTGAACTGGCGTAAGCAACATGGTCAGTTATAAAACAAACATCTAATATAATCTGAGTTGTTTGTAACAAACTTCCTGCACCAACAAAAAAAAACTGCTTGTTAGCTGACGGTTTTCTGGACCCTATGGCGTAACTAAAATACAGCAGTGGTTGAAGGAAGGATGTCGTAAACCAGTGCTTGGAGTTTGGCATGGATGCACAGTTTGGAGGAAGGGTGCCGGAAAGGAACTTTGGTATGATTATTAGTAACCAGTTGCTGCACAGTTTGGAGGAAGGGTGCCGGAAAGGAACTTTGGTATGATTATTAGTAACCAGTTGCTGCACAGTTTGGAGGAAGGGTGCCGGAAAGGAACTTTGGTATGATTATTAGTAACCAGTTGTGCACAATTTGGAGGAAGGGTGCCGGAAAGGAACTTTGGTATGATTATTAGTAACCAGTTGCTGCACAGTTTGGAGGAAGGGTGCCGGAAAGGAACTTTGGTATGATTATTAGTAACCAGCTGCTGCACAGTTTGGAGGAAGGGTACCGGAAAGGAACTTTGGTATGATTATTAGTAACCAGTTGCGGCACAGTTTGGAGGAAGGGTGCCGGAAAGGAACTTTGGTATGATTATGAGTAGCCAGTTGCGCACAGTTTGGAGGAAGGGTGCCGGAAAGGAACTTTGGTATCATTATTAGTAACCAGTTGCTGTACAGTTTGGAGGAAGGGTGCTGGAAAGGAAGGCCCGGAGTGGGGCATGGATGCAGAGCAGTTGTGGGAAATATGATACGAGAGAAAAGAGGCGAGTTCCATTTACGCATGCACATTATCATTTCTTCGGAGACACAGTGACTATTGCGCACGAAACGTCTTAGTGCAATGGGAGGTGTCAGGTTCGAATCCCCGAAACTCCAAACATTTTGCTCTCTTGAATGCAACACCAGATTACTACTGTTCACCCACCGTCTGTGTCGTCGTCGTTGTTGTTGTTGCTTTGGTTTATGCCTATGTCTGTCATCGTTGTTGTTGTTTCTGGTACAGCTCCTCCATACCTCTCTGAGTTGCTCCATCTCTACAGTCCTCGCTCTCTTCGCTCAGCCGCGGACACTCGCATCTTCCGTGTTCCTAGGATGGGCTGAAGGACCCTGGGGGAGAGATCCTTTCAACATATTGGACCTGTGTTCTGGAACTCACTTCCTCTTTCTGTCAGGCATTCGTCTTCAGTCTCTTCTTTTAAGTCAAAACTGAAATCCCATAAGTCTCTTCTCCACTGCATACTGATCTGTCGTTTTACCAATCCATCACCAGTAATGCATGCATTTGTAGTGTGTGTGTTTGTGTGTGTGTGTGTGTGTGTGTGTGTGTGTGATGAAATGAGTGTATCCTTAAATATTTGTAAGCGCTCTGGGCTCTTACGAGATGCGGCGCCATAAATAATCTATTATTATTATATTGTTGTTGCTTTGGTTTTATGCCTTTGTCTGTCATGCTTTCTAGCGTATAACTTTCAGTCTATCTGTCAACGATTTCTCAAGGCAAGAAGCCATCAAATATACCGCATCACCCCAGTCTAGTAAATATTCTACGAGCTGCAGCAGCTGTGAGATAGAGGGGTTGAGAGGAGGGCGTGTGTATAAGTAAAATGTAGAAAAGGAGTTGCACTCGCGGTTTATTTATTCCTCATTATCACAATTATTGCATGCCTTTTTTAATTTTATTTCCCCTTTCTCTCTTTTTTCAAAACGTTTCTATCCGTTACGATACCCTTCATTGCGTTTTTTCTTATTTCTTAGATTCTGCATCACAACTGCTGGTGCATAATCTGCAGCGGCTGCTTTCAAAATGAAAGTTATTGCACGTAAAAAGAAGCACTGATCAATGCTGGAAAGAAATGCATTTGACAAGTACCAGTGTTCATCAGCGTATTTTGGTGTGATGAAATGGACGTCATCTTAAGTCTATACACACACACACACACACACACACACACACACCCGTCGGAGGGGGTTAGGAGGACAGCTTGCATAGTCGGATTCAAGAACGCCGCTGAATCCAGAAAGAGTAGCAAGCCGGGTGAATCCTCTGAATGAAACACACACGCACGCACGCACGCACCCACCCACACCCACACAAACACACACACACACACACACACACACACACACACAGGAGAATTTAAAATAAAATAAAAAGGGGGGGGGAGGGGCAAGTAAAATGGATCGGATACTAAAAACTGTCCTCCTGTGTTTCGAGTTTGCGGTATACTGGAAACTTGAATCCAACTATCCTTCATCTAACGATCCATAGCCATCCGCATCCATCCATCCATATACCCCCAGCTTCATCGCTTCATCCATGCATGCCATCCATCCATTGGCGGATCGATGGACAAAATTAAAAAGTCGAGCAATCGACAGGAATGGACCGCCCGAGTCAGCAGCTGCAACATGCCCACGTGCAGGCGAAGAGCGTGCTTTTGTCATTTCCGCCACATTTCGCTTAATTGGTTTTTGAGTGAGGCGCGTTCAGCGAGGAGAAGACTATAAATAGTTTCAACTTTCTGTCACGTCAGAATCAGATGTCACCTTGTGCAGTTTGAACACTGACTGTCTCCTTCTGCAGCGCCGACCGTCACCACAAGGAATTGATTCGTAAGTTTTAATTCCACAGAAAAAGAAAGAAAGAAAAAGAAATAAGAAAATAATTCTCCTAGCGAATGAAAAATAAAAAAATAAAAGATTTTCGCTCGAGTGATGACGAACCTTAACACAGAAGGAAAAACAAAAGTTTTGCCTTGAACAGAAACGACAGTTTCAGAAATTTTGTTCTTATTTGTTTTTTGTTTTCGCCATCCTCATATTTCTGCAGATATATATATATATATATATATATATATATATATATATATATATATATATATATATATATATATATATATATATATATATATATATATATATATATATATATATATATATATATATATATGTGTGTGTGTGTGTGTGTGGGCGTGCGTGCGTGTGTGTGTGCGTTGCCAGCGCTATTGTAAAGCGCCTGCGCTCCCACCTTGTGTGGTAGATGGGCGCTATAAAAATCCCTTTTATTATTATTCATTCACGGATACTCCACGGCTGTGATGTGTTCAATTGTTTATTCACAGATATTCCAAGGAGGGGAACCAGCATGAAGGTTCCAGAAGTACTTGGTGTCGTTGGCTTTCTGTGTCTCTGTCTTCAGAGCAGCTTGGGTGAGCAGATTACAAATGAAAGAAACCTTACGTTTAGAACGCAATACCGTTGTTAATTCTAAAACAGATGTAATAGCTAAAGTGCGCTCTCTAGTTTGGAATCAAACCGCTCTTTCTTCTTTTATTTTCCAGTCATACGGAAATGTGGCAGCAAAATTAACTGATGATTACAACTTAAAACTTTAAAAAAAAATCTTTAACTATGATTCATTAAGCCTAATACATGACATTTTCGCGTTCCTTTCAAGCGCAGACTTACTGGCGGTCCGATTGTAAACCATCGAAAAGCAAAGCCACTATTCAGAGAGACATATTCACCACTGAGAAAGGCAGACAAAAGGTTAGGTTATTTAGGTTAATACGTATCATGTGACCACTCAGGGCGATGGTTTGTGCATCATTAATATACATTATTATTATTGGTAGTAGTAGTAGTAGTGTTTATTATTATTATTATTATTATTATTATTATTATTATTATTATTATTATTATTATTCAAGCACTCATAAGTACAGACACACCACGGATCTGACAGACACACCACTGACAGCAACAAATACCCCACTGACAGAAACAGATACCCTACTGACAGCAACAGACCTACCACTGACAGGGACAGACACCCAACTGACAGGGACAGACACCCAACTGACAGGGACAGACACCCCACTGACAGGGACAGACACACCACTGACAGGGACAGACACACCACTGACAAAGACAGACACATCACTGACAGCAACAGAAACGCCACTAAGCAGCAATAGTCACACCACTGACAGCGACAGACACACCACTGACAGGGACAGACACACCACTGACAGGGACAGACACACCACTGACAAAGACAGACACACCACTGACAGGGACAGACACACCACTGACAAAGACAGACACACCACTGACAAAGACAGACACATCACTGACAAAGACAGAAACACCACTGACAGGGACAGACACTTCACTGACAAAGACAGACACACCACTGACAGGGACAGACACACCACTGACAAGGACAGACACACCACTGACAGCAACAGACACACCACTGACATGGACAGACACACCACTGACATGGACAGACACACCACTGACATGGACAGACACACCACTGACAGGGACAGACACACCATTGACAAGGACAGACACACCAATGACAAGGACAGACACA
>JABMCL010001966.1:0-35000 GCA_018857735.1 Alviniconcha marisindica
TTTGACCTCTTTTTGCCTGTGTGTGGTGTTTATTTACTAGAAAAGGGAAAGCACTGTGGTGTTTCAGGGGTGAGGGATGTAATTTTGTGACACATATTTGTTCCCACTCGGCTGAGTGTTTGTTGCAATTTTTTGTAACCAAACTTGGTATTGTGGTGCACACCATGAGCTGGAAATGTAAAATGGGATTCTATCTTCAAGGTCAAGGTCACAGTGTGGTTATATAATCAAAATATGCAGTTTCTACTATATCTTTTATTATTTCTAAACCAGTGAGTCTTTTGCAACCAAACTCAATTTGAAGGTAGATCATCATGCAAAGAAGTGTCCAATGAAAAAGTTGGATTGCTGTATCAGGTCAGGTCACAGCCAAGGTTAAAAGTTTCAGTTTAATGTTAGTTTGGATGATTTATGCATCGCTGAACCATTTGTAACCAAACCCAGTATGGTGAACATCATTATAAGCCAGGTGTGGTAGCAAAAAATGGGTTTCTATCTTAAAGGGGTCAAGGTCACAGTAACTGAATTTCAGTTCATACAATCAAATGACTTTTCTATTTTTGTTCTGAACTGCTGATTTTTTGGGGCAACCAACTTGGTTTGACAGTGCATGTTCAAGCTGGAGTGTTTTGTGAAAAGGTTGCTTGCTGTATTCAAGGTCAAGGTCACAGTGAAGGTTATGAACTTCAGTGAATGTTTGCCCAGACAATATCTCTGATTGGTCAAACTTAGTATGGTGATGCATCATCATCAGCCAGAGTATCATATATAATAAATATCAGATAACGCCTGGTTACAGCAGGTGCAGAACAACGCGGCACGGCTAGTGTTGAAAAAAAGAAAACGAGATCACGTAACACTGCTTCTCAAGGAACCTCACTGGCTACCAGTAAAATTCCACTGTCAGTACAAGATTGCAACTCTTGCTTACCGCCATTTTGAAGGGTCTTTACCTCCTTATCTTTTTTCATCTTTTGCACTTATGAACCGTCTCGCTCTCTCCGATCTTCTAATGAAAAGCTGCAAAAAATTCCAAAGCGAAATCTCAAATCATTTGGACAACGTTCTTTCATTTCATGGCACCATCTCTGGAATTCTCTGCCGGCCATCTAAGAAATGTATCAACACTGTCTCAATTCAAATCGCATTTAAAAAACCTTGTTTGCCCAGGCCTTCCTGTAGAATCTGAAGAAATGTGTGTCTGTGTGTGGCATTTGAATGTAGATGGATGCATATGGATAGGGAGAGGGGGAAGAGAGAGAGCATGAAAGATCTAGGCAAGAGAAGGAGGCATGGGTTGGGTAGGTGAAAAGACAGATTCAAATTGGTGTTGTTGTTTGAGATCATTAAGTTAATATTTTGTTAATTGTTGTATGAGTGGACGAGCGGTCATGTGTGTGTGTGTGTGTGTGTGTGTGTGTTTGTGTATTGTTTGATAGGCGATAATGGTAATTTAAGCTACAATAATTATGGTTTTGTTTGCTGAAATGTATGTTAATGTAGTTTTTGTGATAAGATGTTTGTACAGCGCAGTGAGTTTAACTCTGGTTAAAGAATAGCGCTTTATAAGAATTATTTATTATTATTATTATCATTCAGAAATATCATTTTGCGATGTTCAAGGTCAAAGCCACAATCCTTTCTACTAAATCTTCAGAAGTACTGAAACTTTTGCAATCCAAATTAGTTTGATGGTACATCATCACAAGACAGGGTAAGACACCGTGAAAAGATTTTCTTGCTTTTAAACAGGGCGTGAGACAGAGAATATGGCTTGGCGGACTGTGGAATAGATTGCTGCCACTTTTGGCTATCCCGATATCTAAAGCAGGGGTCAATACTGGTTCCAATCAAGAAAATGTGGAAAGAACATTGCTTTTGTAATGAATATACTTGTTTATTAAGTTTTTGGTCAATGGTTCAAGTGTTTTATTCTTGTATCCTTTTGTAACTTGTGATGATGTCCACATAACGTGTGAGACAGATTACTAATTAAGTGCGATTGGTTGTTAACTTGAGAAAGCAAGAAACAAATATCCCTCTGACAGTATATTTATATATACAGTCAGACCAGTTAGTGCAATTTCCCCCCCCCCCCCCCCCTCCTCCAAATTACTTTGGGGGGAAAAAAAGAAAAAACAACTGAGGAAAAGAAATGTGTAATCTATTTTGTGCATGTCTGTACTTTGAAGAAGACATTTTAAACAAAAATCGTTAAAGAGGCAGGACAAATTTTTTTCAATGTCAGAAGTGACAGATATTCCCTTATTAATTAGGAAAATACTGTATATAAAAAAGGCAAGAGTCAAACTGGCCACTGACCCCGGGGATGTATTTCTGGTGTCCTCTGTAACACGGGAGACACTGACCTATGACGTAACATAATGCACAATTAACCAAGTTCCTGTCACCCTGTCAGTTTATGTCTTATATTTATGTACACAAGAGATGTCAAGTTTTCATTTCCAAATAATAGCATTAAAAATTCACACTTTTGAAGTTTTACCCTCTGTGTCACAATTTTGACCAGTTTTCAGGAGAATGACCAATATTGGTCTGATTCCAGTGTAAAGTAACTATTCTCTTCGGAGTATTCAAGTTAGCCCCAACCCCCTTACACGCACACAGAGGGCAACTGCAGCAACAAAGTACAGCATGCATGTACTCCCCCTCCTGCTCCCTCACCCTCAAGAAGGTATATGAAGTAAAGCAAGAAAACAAAATGAACAGCAGAACCTGTAACACTGAACAACAAGAAGCACAACAGAACACACCCTGAAGATGTATCTTTGGTGCATGTTATCAATGGTTATCATTAATCATGGACGATTTCCCTCTTTTGTAATAATGTCGCTTGCTAGGGTATGACGTCAATTGTGGAGCCCTGTCAGATCACTTTGTAGGTTCTGCGTGAGCGCTCTTGGCCTTGTTCTCTTTAAACATATACCTAACAAAAACTACTCATTATTTTATGCATATTGCAATACTTGGAAGTCAAACAGAGTCTTCTTCTTTTAACGATAACCAGCTTGTGCCATAAAGGAATACATACATACCAAATTTGTGTGCTTTTTATGGAAATGTGTTGAGAAAAATACTTTCCGATAATAAAAGACGACGCAGCAGATGAGCACACACAGAATCGGCAGTGAACACCCCATTTGTAGCTGAACAGATGACTGAGTCAGTACATACCATCAGCTTGTGGCCATTTTGAAACGGTAAGTCTGGAAAACCACTTTTTATTCGTAAACTCGCACATGCATATAATCCAGATGTGTCTGGAAAAACACTTTTTATTCATAAACTCATACACGGATATGCAGGTGTGTGTGTATTATATCCTACACAAGTAGACAGATGTACACATACAAATGTAGTCACTCATCCAAGCACGACCGAAGGCAAGACTGATTCAGATAATTTGTTCTGCTTTATGCCACACTCATGCTGTCGTGAACGTGCCCACAGAAGATGTATCTGCAGATTTAACATTGACATAACATAATTACTACAGTGCTCCTCCAACAGGCCGCATTGATGTCTGAGCATGGCCCGTTTTTCCACACAGGGCTCCCACAGTGGGATACTGTGGACGCAGAAATTAAGATCCCCTATTGAGAACCTACAGTTGACAAGTAGGTTCCCCCGGTGAGTACCTACCGAAAATAAATCCGTACCAAAACGTGATATTGTGCAGTAATAGGTAAGTGGATTTAAAAAATAATAATTTTACATTGCATTTTGTCCTCAGGTGACCCTCTGTGGTTGACGGGATGTTAAATTTCAAGAACTGCGCAGGAGCAAGGACATTCAAAGTGTGGACTCTGAACATGACATGGACATGACACTCTTGGTGAACAGCCAGTGCTCTTGAACACTGCAGACACCAAAGAGTACAGACGGAGAATGACCCACTGAACAGTACACACCCTGAACGCTACACTGAGACACTGAACGCTGTAAACTCTGAACCCCACTGACAACTGAACACTAGACTGAACATTACCGACACTGAATAATAGTAGGCAGACCATGAATGCCGTAGACTGTAACCCAGCTAACACTGAACACCATTGACTATGTATGCTACAGATTCTACCCTACAGACTGAATGGGGCCCCAAGGGAAACTGAACTGATGCGACTCTAAAACATTTTAATTTGGGCATTGAACGCTATAAAAGCTGAGCTGACGACTGACACTGAACACTGTGTACCTGAATCCTACTGACACATAAACAAAACGGGAACTGACTTTCCCTTTGAACACTACAATAACAGTAAAAAGGGTTCCAAAGAAAACACAAAAACCTTTTTAATATCCTACCAACAAAACATTTTAAAACCCCACGCCATGACATTTCCCACCACAGCGGCAATTTTTCCCCCAACCATTTGCACCATAAAAGGGTCATTCTTTTCACCAAAAACCCTTTTCTTTCCCCACTTCACACAATGTAGTCCCATCCAGGCCAAAAGGCATTTCACATCATACAAAAATACCTTTTTCCACTTTTCACACCTTTTTTAATAAATATATATATCTTCCGTAACATCATTAAATTTTGCCCCCAACACCCCACCTTTTCTCCTCGGGGATTTTCTGATTACTTTGCCTGTGTGCGTAAGTTGTGTCTTTTGGGTTTTCCCGGGGGCCCCGTGGGGTGTTCCGGAAAACATTCCACATCACAGTTGATGTAGTTTTTATGTAATTAGTAGGGTTTAAAAATTGCTTTTCCCACATAAAACACCTTATTCAACTCCACCCCCCTTTTAAACGTTTTCCATCACACATAATTCCAAACCAAAACCAAAATTTTGAACCATACCAACCACCTTTAAATGCAAAAAAACCAAAATAAAAAAAACCACAAAAAACCCACAAAAAAAACACCAACCCCTTGCAAAACATTCCACATTATATTATTTACATCCCAAATGTTCCCCGCCACATCTAAGGGGAGAGTCAAATGTTGCAACACATCGGGACCTCTTTACCCCCAAATTGTTCTACATCTGACATCACATTACCCCTTGCAGTCCGCCTGGGCCCCACCAAATTTCAAAACCCCCCCACATCTAAAAGCACAGCATGTTCCACTTTCGCACAGCCCTCCCATCTCACACCATTCCATACCCACATTCAACATCCCCGGGCACATTTAAACACCACAACATTTCCACATCGCATTACTCCACCAAAAAACCCAATCTTGATTTTACATCAAAACCACCACACTGACAACACGGGCATCATTTTTAATCTGACATCACACAAAAAATTCGCACGCCCCATGCATATGCCACATTCTTCACCACCACAATTCCACACCCCATTTCACATCACTTTTGCATTATGAAAATATTCCACATACCCCCCCCCATTCCACACCAGGGGCCATTTTAAAAAAAACATCACACATGCATTTCAATCACCCATGTCTAAAAGGGGGCAACTTTCAATACCTTTGACTCAAAAACCCACATTTCACATCAAATCGTGCCACCACATCGGGGGCACCATTCCACGTCACGCCCACATTCCACCTCACATCACGCCTTTTCACATCCCCACATTCAAATAAAAATCGCAAAAGCACACATTCCACCTGCTTTTTTAAACCATCATTCCGCATCACATCGCCATTTTCAAATTTGTGGCGCCCTAACCTTTCCCCCACATCACTCGGTATTCCACAACCACATTTCACATATTGCATCACGGGCAAAACCACCATATTTCCACAGGTACCACACCATTATTCCACATGGGCGGGCACCACATTTAAAAAAAAAACCTCATCCGTGACATTGCTTGCAGCACATGAAAGCATCACCCCCCATATCGTACATTTTCCCTACACCGCACCTTATTCCACATGGGCAGCCACATTAGGATGAACAAGGCACAACTCCCACATCGGGGCATTGAAAACATTCCACATCCCCCCAAATTCCACACCACGGGCTAGGCCACATCAGATTTTTGTGATCTGGGGGTTATTAAACTGATAGATGGGGGTATGGTGGGGCTGTGCCGGAAATATGGTTCGACTGGTGTGAAATATTGTAGAGCTGTGGGGGGCGAGATGCGGAAATGTAAAACGTATTTCCTTTGCCATTTTCGCACCTCACCACATATTACCCACCCCCAATTTTACATCGTATCATTCCACATCAAACACCATCTCTGACATTCTAAGCCACACCACACCCCTCACCATGTGGGCCTTTTTCATGTCGCACCAGGCACCTCTCGCAAAAAACCGCTATTTTTTTACTTTGCAAAAACCATATTTAAAATTTCTTGGGCGGCAAGGGAATAAAGAATACACGAATCTATTTCTAAAAGATGCCATTGGATTTTTGTTGGGGGTATACTTTGGGGGTCCCGTATCTCGGGTTTTCCCGGGAAAGGTGTAGACATGTCTTGGGGTTATATTACGCTTGTTGCCCTGGGATTTTTTTTAACAATTGGGGGGGGGGATTTGTTGTTACAGGGGCCAAGATGGGTCAAAGGGGGACAACACAGGGTTACATGCGCCCATCTCGATTGCCTCCTGTAGCCATTGGGTTGTTGAGTGTGTGTGTTCGTTGTTCTCGGGTTTTTTTTAATTTCGTTCTTGTTTTGTTGAAGTTATTATTTATTTTTTTTTTCTTTGGGGCCCAAGCCCCAAAACCCCCACCCCCACGACCCCCACCCCCCACCAACCCCCCCCAAAAAAAAAAAAATCTTCCCAAACCTTTTTTTTTAAGGGGGGGTATAAAACCTAATAAGAGAGCACTTTAATCAACGCGGATATACGTGAAAACAAAAATAGTACTGGGACGTTCATACTCTTGTTTACAAAACGGGAATCTCTGTTTGGCGTAGACCCCCCTAAAAAAAGCCCCATTCTTAACCCCTCATTTAAACCCCCCCCCCCCCCCCCCCCCCCCCTCAAATTTAAAAAAAAAAAACAAAACCCCCCTCATGACTTTGAAAACGCGGGGGGACCAATTAAAAAAAACCAGTTTTCCCATTATGTTACGGTCATAAGTTTCCCTCAGGAGGAAGTGTTTCCCCTTTCTTTCTTCAGGTTTGTGGGCAAGGGAGATGATTCTTCCATTTCCAGAGGGAGTTTTCTCCTCTTTGTCGGGTGGGGAATTATGCGGAAGGAATCGGAGACAGGGGAAAATTAAGGGGCCCCCCCGACACAAGGGTGAAAGGCCACCCCATCACGTGGGAGGCTACCCTCTAGGAGCCTTCGTGTCCCGGGTGTAGGGCCCGAAATAAGTTGTTATTTAAAAATTAAAAAAGGGCCCCCGGGGATATAATTATTTCATTTTGTCGCCAGTCAATTTTTTTTCCCAAAATCCCCCATTTAAAATGCGCGCGCACAAAACACACACACCCCCCCCGTACGGGACCGTGCGCGCGCACACAGTCACAAACACAGAACACACAGAGAACGCTCGCGTACGACCGTGACACACACAAACACAGAACACACAAACGCGCGCGCGCACACAATGCACGCGCGTACGCACAATACACACACTATATACACAGCGAACAGTCACAGACGCGCGCATGCGCGCGCGCACAGACAGAAACGCATACACGCAACATACACAGAAACGCGCCACGCACGCACGCAAACGCACACACTCACGCACGCACATACATACACACGAACGCACGCGTGCGCGTGCACAGACAGAAACACAAACGCACGCACGCACGCACTTACACACCGAGTAGCGGGTGGAAAGCAGCCATGGCCGCCCCACTAAACAGCTTGTTAAAGCCCAGCGCTTTGGCCGTGTTCTCCAGGCCAATGTCTTCCATGATGAGGATGGGCGTGAGACAGGCCGCCACGCCCGACAGCATGCCCTGGGCCACGGCCAGGCCAATCAGAAGCGGGAATGTCGTCAGCAGCGGGATCAGCTGACAGACCACGCCCATGAGTGTGAACGCTATGCCGATGATGGTGGAAACCTGCACGTGAACGACCGGTTCTCATGAACGTAAGGGTGTTCTCCAAAATTCTCGGATTTTTGTTGCTGGTGGCGGTGGTGGTTGTGTGTGTGTGGGTCTGTGCGCTATGCCGATGATGGTGGAAACCTGCACGTGAACGACCGGTTCTCATGAACGTAAGGGTGTTCTCCAAAATTCTCGGGTTTTTGTTGCTGGTGGTGGTGGTGGTTGTGTGTGTGTGTGGGTCTGTGCGCTATGCCGATGATGGTGGAAACCTGCATGTGAACGACCGGTTCTCATGAACGTAAGGGTGTTCTCCAAAATTCTCGGATTTTTGTTGGTGGTGGTGGTTGTGTGTGTGTGTGTGTGGGTCTGTGCGCTATGCCGATGATGGTGGAAACCTGCACGTGAACGACCGGTTCTCATGAACGTAAGGGTGTTCTCCAAAATTCTCGGATTTTTGTTGCTGGTGGTGGTGGTGGTGTGTGTGTGTGTGTGTGTGTGTGTGGTGTGGGTGTGGGGTTTTGTTGTGTGTGTGGGGTGGTGTGTGTGTGTGTGTGTGTGTGTGTGTGTGTGTGTGTGCGCTATGCCGATAATTGTGGAAACCTGCACGTGAACGACAGGTTCTCGTGAACGTAAGGGTGTTCTCCAAAATTCTCGGATTTTTGTTGGTGGTCGTCGTGGTTGTGCGTGTGTGTGTGTGTGTGTGTGTGTGTGTGTGTGTGTGTGTGTGTGTGTGTGTGTGTGTGTGTGTGTGTGTGTGTGTGTGTGTGTGTGTGTGTGTGTGTGTGTGTGCGTGCGTGTGTTAATGCTTTCAGACAAAACTGGAACTAAGAGATATATTCTGCTTTCAAAACTTTGAAACAGGCTGGGCGGGAAAAAAATACCGAGATGTTAAATTTTCGACACTTTGAAACAATCAAAAACTATTCAGATGCTATGTTTTCAACACTTTGAAACAGTCTGGAAAAAACTACTGAGATATTATTTCCAACACTTTGAAACAGTCTGGGGAAAAACTATTGAGATGTTATATTTTCGACACTTTGAAACACTCTGAAAAAAACTATTGAGATGTTATATCTTGAACCACTTTGAAAGAAACTGGAGAACTATAGACATATGCTCTATTTTCAACACTTTGGAAAAACTATTAGGAAGTTATATTTTCAACACTTTGAAACAGTCTGGGGAAAAAATAGATGTTATATTTTCGACTCTTTGAAACAACCTGAGAAAGAAAAAGAAAAAACAAGAAAAAACTATAGAGATGTTATATTTTGAACACTTTGAAACAGTCTGGAAAAACTACTGGGGTGTTATATTTTCAACACTTTGAAACAGTCTGGAAAAACTATAGAGATGTTATATTTTCAACACTTTGAAATGGTCCGGAGGGGGGGGGACTATTGAGATGTTATATTTTTTGACACTTTGAAACGCTCTTAAAAAAAACTACTGAGATGTTATATTTTCAACACTTTCAAACAAGCTGGAGAACTATAGACATGCTCTATTTTCAACACTTCGGAAAAACTATTGGGATGTTATATTTTCAACACTTTGAAACAGTCTAGGAAAAAACTATTGAGATGTTATATTTTCAACACTTTGAAACAGTCTTCGGAAAAAAATATTGAGATGCTATATTTTCAACACTTTGAAACAACCTAAGAAAGAAAAAACAACGAAAAAACAACAACTATAGAGATGCTGTATTTTCAACACTTTCAAACAGTCTGGAAAAGCTATTGGGGTGTTATATTTTTAACACTTTGAAACAATCTGGAAAAACTTGAGATGTTATATTTTCAACACTTTGAAACAAGCATGAGAACTAGAGAGACGTGCTCTATTTTCAACACTTTGAAACAGTCTGGAAAAACTATTGAGATGTTATATTTTCAACACTTTGAAACAACCTGGAAAACTAGAGAGACGTGCTCTATTTTCAAAACTTTTGAAACTGTCTGGAAGAACTAGAGTGACGTGTAGTTATATTTTCATATTATTTTTGAACACTTTGAAACTGGCTGAATGAACCAGGTAACTGTTACTATTTTCAACGCTGTGTAACAGTCTGAAGATACTAGAAAGACGTCTTCTATTCTCAACACTTTGAAACAGGCTGAAGGTAACAGAGAGACGTACTCTGTTTGTTTTCAATATTTTGAAACAGGCTGGAGGAAACAGACACGTGTTCTATTTTCAACCCTTTGAAACAGGCTGGAGGAAATAGAGACGTGCTATTTTCAACCCTTTGAAATAGGCTGGAGGAAATAGAAACGTGTTGTTTTCAATGTTTTGAAACAGGCTAGAAGAAACAGACGGGTTCTATTTTCAATACTGTGAAACAGGCTGGAAGAACAATTATGAGTAACGTGATCAGTGCTATTTTCAACTGTAAATATATATACCATCCCACCGTCACTTACTTTCGATATAATGCGGTTCTTAATCTCGATTTAAAAAAATACTTTTGTGTGTCGCAGGCCTACTCTGATCTGCTTTGAATTGTATGTTTTAGCCGTTCTCTATAAATCTCACCTTCAAGATCTTCAAGTCTACCACAAATCCATAGAACAGGCGACAGCAGAAATCTAGACCTCCGATGATACTGAAACACAAAGTGGAGCCAGTCAGCTGATGGCTAATACCCGACGTCTGTGCCACTGAAACGCAAAGTAGAACCAGTCAACTAAAGTCTGACACCCGACGTCTATGCTACTGAAACGCAAAGTGGAGCCAGTCAACTAAAGTCTGACACCCGACGTCTATGCTACTGAAACGCAAAGTGGAGCCAGTCAGCTAAAGTCTGACACTCCGACTTCTATGCTACTGAAACGCAAAGTGGAGCCAGTCAGCTAAAGTCTGACACCCGACTTCTATGCTACTGAAACGCAAAGTGGAGCCAGTCAGCTAAAGTCTGACACCCGACTTCTATGCTACTGAAACACAAAGTGGAGCCAGTCAGCTAAAGCCTGACACCCGACTTCTATGCTACTGAAACACAAAGTGGAGCCAGTCAGCTAAAGTCTGACACCCGACTTCTATGCTACTGAAACACAAAGTGGAGCCAGTCAGCTAAATTCTGACACCCGACTTCTATGCTACTGAAACACAAAGTGGAGCCAGTCAGCTAAAGTCTGACATCCGACTTCTATGCTACTGAAACACAAAGTGGAGCCAGTCAGCTAAAGTCTGACATCCGACTTCTATGCTACTGAAACACAAATTGGAGCCACTCAACTTAAGGCTAAAATCCGACTTCGATCCCAGTAACCATGCTGGATCCGACTCGCATCCGGTCCGGATCGGCTGGGAAACATTGGCCAGAAGCGGGCCGGATGATTCTTGCACATTGGCTTTCTTCCGGACCAGATCTGTTTGGCCAAAAGCTGACACAATCAGCCAGAACTAAATCGGATCCGGGCTGGTTTTGCACAATATTATCTGGGATGTCTGTGGAAGAACGGAACCGAGTCTGAAAGTGGGAAACTGATAGCGGGCCGGTTGCGTCCTGCTAGAAACCGGGCCAAATGATTCCTGCACACCAGATGTGTTTGGCCAAACCGTGACCAGGCCATCCAGATCGGATCCTGGTCGGTTTTGCACAATGTGATCCACGCCTTCTTTGGAAAAACGGAACTGAAAGCGGATACGGGAAGTCGGATCCGGCATATGCAATCCAGCTTGATTCTGGCTGCACGCTGGCCGTAATGGCCATAACTGGCCGTAACCAAAACGCTTCCGGATCGGATCCGGCATATTTACTGGGATGCTACTAAAACACAAAGAGGAACCAGTCAGCTAAAGTTTGATACCCGACTCCTATGCTACTGAGATACAACGTAAAGCCACCCTGACGAGAGAGGGGAGAGATGGTGGACGTGAGGTGATGGCTCTGACCCACATGAGGAGGACTGATGGCTTTTTTCACCTCAGCATGGTCTGACCCACCTGAGGAGGATGGCTCTGTTCCACCTGAGGAGGATGGCACCTGAGGAGGATGGCTTGCTCTGACCCACCAGAGGAGGATGGCTCTGACCCACTTGAAGATAGGCGGATGGCTCTGACCCACCTGAAGATAGGCGGATGGCTCTGACCCACCTGAAGATAGGCGGATGGCTCTGACCCACATGAGGAGGATGGCTCTGTTCCACCTGAGGAGGATGGCTCTGACCCACCTGAGGAGGATGGCTCTGACCCACCTGAAGATAGGCGGATGGCTCTGACCCACCTGAGGAGGATGGCTCTGTTCCACCTGAGGAGGATGGCTCTGTCCCACCTGAAGATAGGCGGATGGCTCTGACCCACCTGAGGAGGATGGCTCTGACCCACCTGAAGATAGGCGGATGGCTCTGACCCACCTGAGGAGGATGGCTCTGACCCACCTGAAGATAGGCGGATGGCTCTGTCCCACCTGAGGAGGATGGCTCTGTCCTATCTGAGGAGGATGGCTCTGTCCCACCTGAGGAGGATGGCTCTGACCTATCTGAGGAGGATGGCTCTGTCTCACCTGAGGAGGATGGCTCTGACCCACCTGAGGAAGACGGCTCTGACCTACCTGAGGATGGCTCTGACCCACCTGAGGAGGATGGCTGGCTCTGACCTACCTGAGGAGGATGGCTCTGTCCCACCTGAGAAGGAGGTCTCTGACCCAGCCGAAGAGAAGAGGATGGCTGGCTCTGACCCACCTGAGGAGGATGGCTCCGACTCAGCTGAGGAGGAGGACTCTGACCAACCTGAGGAGGATGGCTCTGTCCCACCTGAGCATGGTCTGACCCACCTGAGGAGGATGGCTCTGACTCAGCTGAGGAGGAGAACTTTGACCAACCTGAGGAGGATGGCTCTGTCCCATCTGAGCATGGTCTGACCCACCTGAGGAGGATGGCTCTGACTCAGCTGAGGAGGAGGACCCTGACCAACCTGAGGAGGATGGCTCTGTCCCACCTGAGCATATTCTGACCCACCTGAGGAGGATGGCTCTCTGGTTCTCGTTCAGCCCGCGTTCCTTGGACATGGCGGGCAGGTAGGTGGACACGGAGCCCACCATCGGCGCGCAGATGAAGAAGGCGACCAGCAGGCGGAACATGGGACTGTAGAACAGGCTGAAGTCCAGCACCCCGAAGATCCGCTTCAACAGCTGCCACGTGGCGGTGAGGCACGTGCTGCACGAGACCAGCAAGAACATCACGTGCCGTCAATGGCTCAAGACAGCTAAACGCTAAACAGTTTTAAACACCCAGTCAACAGTGAGGGTGGTGAGGGGGTGGGGTGGGGGGGTTGGAAGAGAAGGAGGGTGATGGAAGAGGAGGAGGTGAAGAGAGGGTAGAAGAGAAGGAAGTGGTGGAAGAGGGGGTGGAAGAGAAGAAGGTGACGGAAGAGGTGGAAGAGGGGGTGGAAGAGAAGAAGGGGGTGGAAGAGGGAATGAAGGAGGAGGTGGTGGAAGAGGATGAGGTGGAAGAGGTAATGGAAGAGACGGAGGTGGGGGTGGAGGAGGTGGAAGAGAAGGATGTGGTGGAAGATGGGGTGGAAGAGAAGGGTGCGGGGGAAGAGGGTGAGATGGAAGAGGAGGTAGAAGAGAAGGATGGAGATGGTGGAAGAGGAGATGAAAGAGAAGGAGGTGGTGGAAGAGGAGATGGAAGAGAAGAAGGAAGGAGATGGTGGAAGAGGAGATGATAGAAAAGGAGTGGTGGAAGAAGGGGTGGAAGAGAAGGATGTGGTGGAAGGGGGTGAGATGGAAGAGGAGGTAGAAAAGAAGGAAGGAGATGGTGGAAGAGGAGATTAAAGATAAGGAGGTGGTGGAAGAGGAGATGGAAGAGAAGAAGGAAGGAGACGGTGGAAGAGGAGATGAAAGAGAAGGAGGTGGTGGAAGAGGAGATGGAAGAGAAGAAGGAAGGAGACGGTGGAAGAGATGATAGAAAAAGAGGTGGTGAATCGCTCAAATACCACAGCCCAGGAGCGGCCTGAACAGAGGGTATGTAAACATGGTGCTTAACGTCCACAGAAACCATAAAGCTTATTAGGGACGGGGACAAAGGAGGAAGGGGGGGGGAGGGGGGGGGGGGGGGGAGAGGGAGATGGAGCTGGGCTCTTATACGTCAAAGTGAGTTGGGCAGTCCTTTTTGTTTCAGGTTTCAACAGCTGGTTCTCTGAGCACTCACTGTCTTTGTCAGTTTGTGACAGTGTGCCGCACAGCTGTCTGCCTGCCGTTGCCTGCTTTGCACTGGCTCCCGCCACCTTATGTCTCTTGTTCTGGTGTCTCGTCTGTTCTGTTTTCGCTGTCCTAGCGTTTGAGACAAACCGGACGTTTCCTCTTTCTATCTTTATCTTTTGTTGTTGTTCTGTTGTTTGTTGTCCTCTGCTGCCTGCCTGCCTGCTCTGCCTGCCTCTCTCTCTCTCTCTCTCTCTGCTCTCTCTCTCTCTCTCTCTCTCTCTCTCTCTCTCTCTCTCTCTCTCTCTCTCTCCAATGGTTGACTGGGCGTATACACCAGTTACTCTTCTCTTCTTCTGCTTCTGCTTCTCTCTTCTGTCTTCTTCTGCTTCTCTGTCTGTCTCTATCCGTCCGTCCGTCCTCCGATCGCGTCCGCCTGATTGTTGTCGTCTGTCGATACTGTCTCTCGACCGGTCATAATGGTGAGGGCGTATAACACAAGTTACTCCTCTCTTGGATTTCAGCCAGAAGTATGCCACAAGTGGAAGTATTGATAAAGAATAGGTGAGGGAAATTGGTGAAAGAAGGGGTGATGTAGAGATGGATGCGTGATAATAGAGGGGAGGAGGTGTAGTGGAAGAGAGGAGGTGATGCACGAGAAAGGGTGTGAAAGAGGTGGAGGTAACGGAAGAAGGGGGCCGCTTCCACCTCCTCCTCTTCCACCACCTCCTTCTCTTCCACCCCATCTTCAACCATCTTCTTCTCTTCCATCCTCTCTTCCACAGTCTCATTCTCTTCAGACTCCTCTTCTACCACACCTCCTTCTCTTCCCTCTCCTCTTTCACCCCGTCCACTTCCACCAACTCCTTCTCTATCATCTCCTCTTCCACCATCTCCTTCCTTCTTCTCTTCCATGTCCTCTTCCATCACCTCCTTCTCTATCATTTCCTCTTCCACCATCTCCTTCTTCTCTGCCACCTCCTCTTCCACCACCTCCTTCTCTTCCACCCCCTCTTCCACCCCCTCTTCACCACCTCCCTCTCTTCCACCACCTCCTTTTCTTCCACCTCCTCCACCGCCACCTCCTCTTCCACCATCTCCGTCTCTTCCATTACCTCTTCCACCTCATCCTTTTCCACCACCTCCTCTTTCACCCCCTCTTCCACCCCCTCCTTCTCTTCCACCCCCCTTCCACCTACTCTTCCGTCACATTTTCTTCCACCCCCTCTTCCACCACCTCCTTCTCTTCTACCCCCTCTTCCACCTCCTCCTCTTCCGTCGCCTTTTCTTCCACCCCCTCTTCCACCTCCTCCTCTTCCGTCACCTTTTCTTCCACCCCCTCCTCTTCCACCACCTCCTCCTCTTCCACCACCTCCTTCTCTTCCATCATCTCTTCCACCACCTCCTTCTCTTCCACCCATTCTTCCACCACCTTCTCTGCCACCCCTCTTCCACCCCCTTCTCTTCCACCCCTCTTCCACCCCCTCCTTCTCTTCCACCCCTCTTCCATCACCTTCTCTTCGACCACCTCTTCCACCTCCTTCTCTTCTACCCCTCTTCCATCACCTTCTTCTCTTCCACACCCTCTTCCATCACATCAGGGGAGGTCCTACCGTTTCGGTTGTGCGAGGTCGTCCTTGCTGTGCCCGCCTTGGAGGTCAGCAGGGGGGAGGACGAGGCGGTCGTCAGTGTCCAGGTCTGGCATGGACAGGTACTTGACCAGCCTGGACTGGCTCACAACGTCCAGCGCCAGGTTAATGCTGCCGGTACTGAGGACAGAACCAAATCCAGAACTGTTGTCGTTGTTCTTCTTTTTTTCGTGGTTTTTTTTGGGGGTGGTGTGTGTGTGTGTGTGTGTGTGTGTGTGTGTGTGTGTGTGTGTGTGTGTGTGTCTGTGTGTGTGTCTGTGTGTTGGTGAGTGGCTGGGTAGGTGTGTGTGTGTATGTGTGTTTGTGTGTATGCGTGATTGCATGCGCGCGAGTGAGTGAGTGAGTGAGTGTGTGTGTGTGTGTGTGTGTGTGTGTGTGTGTGTGTGTGTGTGTGTGTGTGTGTGTGTGTGTGTGTGTGTGTGTGTGTGTGTGTGTGTGTGTGTGCGTGATGACATGGGGGGTGGGGGCGCAATGGTAAATGCACGCGCATGCGTGTGTGTGTGCGTGCGTGTGCGTGTGTGTGTGTGAGTGTTGTTGTTGTTGTTGTTGTCTCGATTATGAACCATTCCACGAGATACCCGGGGTTATTTCCGAGGAGGGCCAGCGAAGGTAGAGGCAAACAGTAAACGTCACAACACTCTGAACTGAAATGAGATGCTTTTCAAGGAAGTCTGTAAGCCGGACAACAATCTCGACATCATCATCATCATCATAATAATAATAAGAAGAAGAAGAAGAAGGAGAAGGAATTACAGAGCTCTTTCAGAGACTCGAAGCGCTTGACAGCTTGATTACAGAAAAGCAAGCAATGCGCAAATGCCCACATAGAAATCAATACTATTATAAACAAACAAAAAACATTAATAAACTTAATCATACAAAGCATAACGAAACACACGTTTACAATAAGATTTGTGTAGCAGAGAATATATTACTGATCCAAATACTGTTTGAGGAGGTACGTTTTAGGGCTAGTTTTGAAGGCAGGGATAGAAAAACTGCCGGAGAGGGAAAGAGAGAGAATTCAATATTTGTGCAGCAGAGAATCTATTACTAGTCAAAATACTGTTTGAAGAGGTACGTTTTAAGACTAGTTTTGAAGGCAGGTAAGGAAGGGCCAAATCAACGCAGAGAATAAACAAGACACATTACTGTGTACATTACATAAGACGTCGGATTATGGAGGAAGCGGGTATAGCTCAGTGGTTAGAGCGACGGACTCGTGATTGAAAGGTCGCGGGTTCGAATCCCTGCAGGAGCGGCGGGAGACTTTCTTCTCCGGGGTCAACATTTGGTGCTGACTCTTATTTTGGTATGTGTTCCATCCCCGTGTTACCGCAGTAGCACGTAAAAGATCCCGGCCATTCTTCCAAAAGTGCAGATGGCAGGTTACAGCTAAACACGCATGCACCTTACGTATGTGGCTTTTGCATGAAGTGAAACGGTGCATGGTGGTATGGTGTACACAGAATGCGCCGAGACGGCAGCAGTTTCACGTGGCACCAGCCATGCCAGCGCTGTAAGTACACCACTTCGGTGGATATTCAGAAACGCGCTATAAGAAAAGCTATTCACTCATGTAGTCGAATCACATAGTTCAGGAACTGTGTGAGTGTCAAGGTGGCCGTCCTGGGCTGTCCATCCTAACGAGCCTTCTGGTTTCTGTGGACGTAAAGCAATATTGAACCATGCTCAGGCATTGGTCTCAGCTTGTCCCTAATATGTCAACCGACATCCGAGGACATTAAGCATCACCTGAAGGAATGTAGAATCACCTGCGAGCGCTGTGAGTCTGCTCGAGAGCGGAGAAGAGCGCTATATAAAAGCGATCAGCAACATGAATTAACACATAGTTCAGGAGCTGTGTGAGAGTCGAGGTGGACGTCCTGAGCTGTCCGTCCTAACGAGCCTTCTGGTTTCCGTGGACGTAAAGAATTATTGAACCGTGCTTCGGCATTGGTCACAACTTGTCCCTAATATGTCAACTGACATCTGAGGACATTAAGCATCACTTCATCATCATCATGAATTAACAGTCACAGAAAACATCGAATGACATGACATCTCCAAAACCAAGATATGACTATAATTCATGTCACCCTTTTCAAAGTAAGTAAGTAAACATAGTGCTTAACGTCCATAGAAATGGCTTATTAGGGACGGGGAGATGGGGGGGGGGGGGAGGGGATATGGGGGTGGGGGAAGAGGGAGATTATAAACCTATCGCTACGATGTCACACCAGAAGGGCTCCTGCATTAAGGTGAGCACCGACAAGAACCATTTGAATGTTTCATTAATTGTGAGGGACAAAGTCACAAACAAGACAGTGTCCACAAAGACCACAACTTTTGAAGAGAAAGAGAGCCGAAGCGGATTCAAACCGAAGTCCGTCTGCTTACCAGCCTAGCGCCTTACCGCTAGGCCAAACCGGCTCACCCTTTTCAAAGTACGAACTAACAGGCTTTTTCGAAAGGCTCCAGTTGAATGGTGCTCATTTCCCGTCACCAAATACTCCCACTTCCAGCTCTCTCACTGACGCTCAAACTATAAAGTCAAGTAACTTAAAAGAGGCTGCCGGTGAGCCGGTTTGGCCTAGCGGTAAGGCGTTATGCTGGCAAGGAGAAGGACCCCGGTTTGAATCTGCTTCTGCTCTCTTTTCTCTTCAAAAGTTGTGGTCTGTGGACATTGTCTTGTGACTTTGTCCCTCACAATTATGAAACATTAAAATGGCTCTCATCGCTGTCCACCTTAATGCAGAAGTCATTCAGGTGGTGACAGTGTAGCGATAGGTATTTAATCTCCCTCTCCCCCACCTCCATACCATGGTTCAGGAGCTGTGTGAGAGTCGAGGTGGACGTCCTGGACTGTCCGTCCTAACGAGCCTTCTGGTTTCCGTGGACGTAAAGATTTATTGCACCGTGCTTCGGCATTGGTCACAACTTGTCCCTAATATGTCAACTGACATCTGAGGACATAAAGCATCACTTCATCATCATCATCACCTCCATACCCCTTCCCCCCCTTTTCCCCGTCCCTAATAAACCATACGGTTTCTGTAGACGTTAAGCACCATGTTTACGTACTTACTTAGAGGCTGCAGAAGCTTGGCCTAGCGGAAAGGCGTTAGGCTAGTGAGCGGGGAAAAAAGACAGAAAAAAAAAAGACCTCGGGTTCGATTCCGCTTCGGCTTTCCTTCCCTTCTTTTTTCTTCCTTCTTCCCCCCCCCCCCCTCCCCCCTCAAAACTTCTAGTTTGTGGACACTGTCTTGTGACTTTGCCCATCACACTTTAAAACGGCTCCCGTCGCTGCCCATCCTAATGCAGAACTCATTCTGGTGGTGATAGTGTAGCGATAGGTAGCCTGTAGTTATAGTCTTCCTCTTCCACCACCTCCTGGGATCTCGGTCCCCGCCAGTACCTCTTCGGAAACTCGGCGTTAAACCGGTTCAGCCAATAACAAAATTCGTTCTTTTTTCCACAGTGCTTTACGTCCACAGAAACCATAAGGCTTGCTAGGGAAGGGCGAATGAAGGTGGGGGAAAGAGGGAGATTATATACCTACCGCTACACAGTCACCACCTGAATGATTCCTGCTTTAAGATGGGCAGCGATGAGAGAGATTTTCACGTTTCATTAACTGTGAGGGACAAAGTCACAAGACAACTGTGCAGAAACCACAACCTTTTTGAAGAGAAGGGACAGCCGAAGCGGAATCGAGCCGAGGCCCTTCTGCTCACCAGCCTTGCGCCTTACCGCTGGGCCACACCGGATCAAACTGCAGTACCTTGATTTGTCATAAGGGTGGACGGCTTCGTTCTCAGAGAGTGTTCTGGGTCGCCGTGTCCAAGCGGTTCTCGTGTGATACAGTTCCGGCGTGCTCCTGGCCAGCGCTGTCACCTCGCCGCCACCAGGGGGCAGCAGCCTCCTCTCCTGCCCATTCTGACGGTAAGACACGGGAGTGACCTCCTCTTGAATGATAATCACGTGATCGTAAGGGGAGCCATTGATCAGCTGAGGTCTCTTATCGGCGACGCCGCCTGCGCTGCCTCTGTTTGTGGCACCCGTACAAGCTGTAGTTTTCTGATGGGACTTGGTCTCGTCAAGTTGTGTAATACCCTGCTTCCACGTTTGCTCCGCTCCGTGTGTTCCATTCATCAGACCGACTCCAGCGTTCCGGTCCTTTTCCGGAGTTTCCTGGGAGGATTGTTCACCAAGGTCAGCACCAACACCACCACCACCACCACCACCACCACCACTGCCTTCCAGCGGCTTCAGAAGCTTCTCGGAGCGGTGCCCTAAACGAGCTAGCCTCCGTTTCTTGTAGAAAGACGTTGGCCGGAGGAGGAAGGCGGCGGCGATGGAGTTGAGGCAGACTCCGCCCATCAGCAGCAGCGAGCCTCTCAGGCCGTACTGGTCGAGGAAGTAGGTGACGATGGGAGGGAAGGCCACGGCGCCCACCCCCACGCCGCACTTGGAGACGGAGTTGGCCAGGGAACGGCGGCGGCGGAAGTAGAAGCCCAGCAGCACCGTTGTGGGCATGCCCAGCATCGACATCCCCAAACCTTTCGCCGCCAGGGGCAGCAGCAGCAGCAAAAGAAAGAAAAAAAGAGGATGCAGTTTTGTATATCTCGTTGATAGCAATCATTTACTCGCTGTCAAACTCACATTGGGGGGTACTGACAAAGGGCTGAGGGAAGACAAACTCACATTGGATCATAGGCCTGTTGAAGAAGGACTGAGGGATGACAAACTCACACTGGATGGTATTGACAAAGGACTTGGGGAGGCGAAATTCACATTGGGTGGTAGTGACAAAGGACTGGGGGGAGACAAACTCACACTGGATGACACTGACAAAGGGTTGAGGGGAGAAAACTCACGCTGGATGGTAGAAGGCCTACTCACAAAAGATTAAGGGAAGTCAGATTCACACTGAATGGTACCGACAAAGGACTGAAGGAAGACAAACTCACATTGGGTGGTGCTGACAAAGGACTGAAGGAAGACAAACTCACATTGGGTGGTACTGACAAAGGACTGAAGGAAGACAAAACTCACATTGGGTGGTGCTGACAAAGGACTGAAGGAAGACAAAACTCACATTGGGTGGTGCTGACAAAGGACTGAAGGAAGACAAAACTCACATTGGGTGGTGCTGACAAAGGACTAAGGAAGACAAACTCACATTGGGTGGTCTGACAAAGGACTGAAGGAAGACAAACTCACATTGGGTGGTCTGACAAAGGACTGAAGGAAGACAAAACTCACATTGGGTGGTGCTGACAAAGGACTGAAGGAAGACAAAACTCACATTGGGTGGTGCTGACAAAGGACTGAAGGAAGACAAAACTCACATTGGGTGGTACTGACAAAGGACTGAAGGAAGACAAACATCACATTGGGTGGTGCTGACAAAGGACTGAAGGAAGACACTACATGGTTTGACAAAGGTGAGGAAACTACATTGGGTGGTACTGACAAAGGACTGAAGGAAGACAAAACTCACATTGGGTGGTGCTGACAAAGGACTGAAGGAAGACAAACTCACATTGGGTGGTGCTGACAAAGGACTGAAGGAAGACAAAACTCACATTGGGTGGTACTGACAAAGGACTGAAGGAAGACAAAACTCACATTGGGTGGTACCGACAAAGGACTGAAGGAAGACAAACTCACATTGGGTGGTACTGACTCACTGAGGATGGTTTGTACAAAAGAGGAATGCCAATTTCACAATGCGTAGCCCTGACAAAGGCGTCTAGTCTTGTTCCTCCAGTTAGCATCAGCTTCACACAGGAAGGTATATGCCAGTGACGAAGGTCTGTGCAAGCAGTATGTGTGATCGTATCACAGATTAAGTGAATATAAGATATCAAGAACATATTGACGAGTGAGACAGAGAGAAACAGACAGAAAGAGAGAGGGAGAAACAGACAGACAGACAGAGAGGAGACAGAGACAGAGACAGACACAGACAGAACGTATAACAACAGGATATATATATATATATATATATTATATATATATATATATATATATATATCTATATATATATATATATATACTTCAGCGACGTGCCAGTCACATCAAAGTGATCGTGCTTACCATGAAAAACGGCTTGCGATAGAATCAGTGAAGTGACGTCATTAGCGAGAGAACCCAAGATGGCGCTGAGCGAGAGGCATACGGCACCAACCAACACCGTCTTTCTGACCCCAAACCGGCCAACCACAGCGTTCATTATGAACAGACCTGTGCAACAAACAAGTAGGATTATGGTGCAACAAACAAGGAAGATTATGGCATCATGAGAACTACTCTTAACCCTAAACCGGCCAACCACAGCGTTCATTATGAACAGCCCTGTCAGTGATCCAAACAAGTAGGATTATGGCATCATGAGAACTACTTCTGACCCCAAAACGAAAACCACAGCGTTTATTACGAATAATCATCCCTGTACAACACAGACAAGCATGATTATGACATCATGGGAACTACTTTTGACCCCAAAACGAAAACCACAGCGTTTATTACGAATAATCATCCCTGTACAACAGACAAGCATGATTATGATATCATGAGAACTACTAATTCTGACACAAAAAAGAAAACCACAGCGTTCATTAATGAACAGCCCTGTGCAGCAAACAAGTAAGGTATTGCTGTCACACTCTCCAGTCTGTGCAGAAACCAAAAGAAAAAAAAGAAAAACACAACAAAACAAAAAACCAACTACAAAATACACACACACACACACACACACACACACACACCACACACACACACACACAACACACACACACACACACACCAAAAAACAACAAATGTTCAAAGTCCATGCACAAATGACTGAGCAGGAACTTTTTCCTAGCTCTTGTCCTGACAAGAATCAGGAGACTACACGACAACAGCAACAACAACAACAACAAAGAAGGAGCAACAAGAACATGGATTTAAAGCAGCAAAAAAACAACTATAACAAGCGCAGTGGACCCCGTACCCACGCATGGTTCAGGAGCTGTGTGAGAGTCGAGGTGGACGTCCTGGACTGTCCGTCCTAACGAGCCTTCTGGTTTCCGTGGACGTAAAGAATTATTGCACCGTGCTTCGGCATTGGTCACAACTTGTCCCTAATATGTCAACTGACATCTGAGGACATTAAGCATCACTTCAACAACAACAACAACAACGTACCCACAATGCTGTTGACTCCAGACTTGACGCCGAACAGCAGAGCCGTCTCGGTAACAGGGGCACGGAACTCTTCCAGGAAGTTGACGAAGAAGATGAAGGTACTTCGGTTGTAGCCGGAGGCGATGACCAGGTTAATAAAGCCAGCTGCCAAAAGGAAAGGGGAGAAAACTCACAGCTTAGCCAACAGAGTTACGGCGCCTGTAGACTATAACGTACAAGAGCGCTGAACTCACCGAAAACTGGTTCCACTCTCACAGAAAGTTATTTGAAATTGGCCAGGTTGTAATTCGTACAGAGCTCAGACGGCCTGAATAACTAGCTTCGAGTAGGAGGTATCGCGGACGCAGAAATAGCACACACATACCCCCCCCCCCCCCCCCCCCCGCACGCATACGCACACACACGCACGCACTGACGCACACACACACTTTAAATTGAGACACACATAAGCATGGCACAAAATCGTTGCCACACCCTCTCGGCCCTTTACCTTTGCCATCCCCCCCTCCCCGCATCAAACACTCATAACAATACTCACCAAGAACTATCATCCACGCCCACCCGGTGTCGTAGGGCACCCCGTCGTCTGGAATTGTCTCTTCACTTTTCCTCCGAGCCTTCCGGTTCTTCCCTTTCTTTCCGCCCCTCCTCTCTTTTCCCTCCGATCTTTTTGTTGTCGTCTCTGTCTCTGTCTTGTCCTTCGCCGTGTTTGTTGTCTTTTCCGTGTTGGCGTTCACCTTATCTGTCGTCTTTTCCGTGTCAGCGTTCAACTTGTCTGTCTTTTCCGTCTCGAGGTTCATCGTATCTGTTGTCTTTTCCGTCTCGACGTCGTTCACCTGATCTGCTGTCTTTTCCGTCTCGACGTCGTTCACCATATCTGCTGTCTTTTCCGTCTCGACGTCGTTCACCTGATCTGCTGTCTTTTCCGTCTCGACGTCGTTCACCTTATCTGCTGTCTTTTCCGTCTCGACGTCGTTCACCTTATCTCTTGTTTTTTCCGTCTCGATGTTCATCACATCTGTTGCCTTTTCTGTCTCGACGTCGTTCATCATACCTGTTCTCTTCTCGGCGGTGTTCATCTCATTTTATGTGGTCCTTTCCGTCTCGACGTTCTGAACTTTTATGTTGTCCTTTCTCAGTGTCTCTGCGTTCATCTTTTATATTTTCCTTTTAGTGTCGTATGCTACTTTGCATCGGCATCTGTCTTTGGTTGTTGTTGCTGATGTTTGTTTTTCAGTTTTATCGTTTTTGCTTTTCGTCTCAGTGTTCTCTCTGTCTCTGTCTCTGTCTCTGTCTCTCTCTCTCTTTCTACTCTCTCTCTCTCTGTTCGTGACCAAAAGCGGATCTTTGCTGCTGTTCAGGTTGATATACGCATACTCCTGTATTCTAGACGTAGTGGCAGGCTTTTTCAAATCCTACAAGACAAAAACACAAAAAAACAGTGAAAGTATATATATATATATATATATATATATATATGGCCAAAGCCACCTTTCTTGTTGCTTTTGGTCAGTACTGAAACAGATAGATATAAGAAATTCGGGTAAAAGAAAACTCTGATATAAGAAAGTGGTTGTCTGGACCCCGATCAACGTGTTCTCTGCCTCCCCCCCCCCTCCGCCCCCTCCTCTATCTCCACCACCACCACACACACACACACACCCGCACACACACACCACACACACACACACACACACACACACACTTTGTCTGTCTGTCTCCTGTCTCCTCTCTCTCTCTCTCTCTCTCTCTCCTCTCTCTCTCTCTCTCTCTCTCTCTCTCTCTCTCTCTCTCTCACACACACACACACACACACACAACACACACACACACGCACGCACGCACGCACGCACGTACGCACGCACGTACGCACGCACGCATGCACGCACGCAGAGGCTCAAATACAGGAAAACTCACTGGTAGCCAAATACTGCTTTCATGGTCCCATCCAAAGGCCCACCTCGATTACTCGGCGGGACTTTCGCGACCTCATTTGACACCGAAGTCAAACTTGCTTTGGATTAATTTGCTTTTGGTCTGTGATATGTGTATGTGGAAAAGCTAAATATCTGGATGGGAAGGGGTAGGCTCTTAAAAATTAGAAAAACTAATGTGTCACGTTTTCGCGTTTTTTTTCTAGTAAATAATGAATGTATAAAGTTGGTACTTTACTATTTTTATGTTTTGGTTTAAACAAAAATGTATTCATTCATCGTAATCATAAGCTCAACAAATAAGTACAGGAAACACAAAAGCAGTATGCTTATTTGAGTGTTATCTATAGATAAAATGATAATTACACAGACATTTACGATGGCAAGATGGCAAATTGTTGTCAATTTTTTTAATGTTTTATTTTAGCTCCGGGTGAGTAAGTGAGTATTTTGAAAACCAGTGTCTAAGTAAGCTTACAAAATAAGTTTCTGTAGCTCTTTGAAATAAAAAATACACAGAGAAATTATGGCAAAACTATAGTATGCATTCTTCCTTTAAGTAATTGTACTTGCCCACATAAGCCTGCCGAAAGTCGATCTTGTTAATAATAAGCATAATTATGACCTAGTTGTATTGACCACTCGCCCAGATATAACCGTAATGACTGACTGGGCGTAAAACACCAAGTTACTTACTAAGTTACTTACCTACTCTATAACCACAACTGATGCTGTATCGCGGCAGGCAACATCGCCAAGTTACATCACCAACTGACTCAGTTTATGAACGTCACTGTTTCATGCAAAGCAATTCACACCAGCCCATTCATTTGGTGCATTTGAGACTTGAGTAATAAAAGCGGTAATATACCCAGTACTGCGACCCAGTAGGCCTACTGCGCGGCAACTACCACAAAGGTTGAGACGACATACAAGACCAGACTGATGAGACTGAGTCAAGCGAACGGCTGGGCTGTTACAAATATCATAAAAAGCCAAATTTCCGGCAGTAGCCACAGCTGTATTCTAGCTAACTTGCTCCACAGCTGTATTCTAGCTAACTTGCTCCACAGCTGTATTCTAGCTAACTTGCTCTTGGCATAAACAGAGAGAGAAGCTTTGACTATCTTATATAATTCAGTTTCTACGTTCGTGGCACCTTTTAAGCTGTAATTTATTTTATACCGTTGGGCTCCCGGGACCAAGGCAATCGAGTATGCCCATCTATTGCGCCAAAACTATTTTTGGACGCCGGAGGGTTTGTTTCACTTGTCACTGAGTGCAAAAAGTCGACGAACTGTGGATAAAAAGCATACTTGCCCCCCCCAAAAAATGGAACCATCCGTTGTATGGGAGTACTCTGCTTCCGCTGATGCCAATTGTTTCGCCGCTCGAGAATCTGAATCCAAAAATATCACAAGCAGCTTTGCGGCGGATACGCAAGCCGGCCGCGCCGCCAGCAAGTATCAGTCAGTGAAGAACCGAACTGCACTGACTAACAAACTGGAGATCACGTGCTATGCTCGTGTGAATCCACTGCATCCGATGCGTGTGTGTGTGTGTGGTGTGTGTGTGTGTCATTAGGAAAGAACATTGATGCGTCACCTGTTGAAACGGGGAAAGCCCGCACGCGGTGACGTCACACGCACGCTGGCTGAGTGAGAGGCGACGACCATGGCGATCGGCACTTCAGAGTGACCGAATTTCGTTGTCTTTTTTTAATTTTTAATTTTATTTATTTTATTTTATAGTTCTCCTCTTCTCCTCTCTCTCTCTCTCTCTCTCTCTCTCTCTCTCTTCTCTTCAGTGTTGGTTGGGCGGAAACTGGGTGGGGGGGGGGGGGGGGGGGGTGGGGGGGGGGGGGGGGGGGGGGGGGGGGGAAGGGGAGGGGGGGGGGGTTGCAAACTCCTCAACCAGCTCTCTCTCTCTCTCTCCTCTCTCTCTCTCTCTCTCTCTCTCCTCTCTCTCTCTCTCTCTCATCTCAACACACACACACCACACACACACTCCCCCACATCACACCCACACACACACACACACACACACACACACCACACACACACACACCACACACACACACACACACACCACACACACACCACACACGTCGCCCACACCCACACTGACTCGACACACACTCAGTGACACACACCTGGCACACACACACTGTAAACACACACACACAACACAAACCACACACACACACACACACACACACAAAACACACACACACACACACACGCACACACACACCACACACACACACACACACACACACACACACACACACACAAACAAACGCAAACACAACACACACTACACACACACACACACACACACACACACACACACACACACCACACACACACACACACACACACACACACACACACACAAACAACTACACACATACACACACTACACTATACACACACACACACACACACACACACACACCACACACACACACACACACATCACAACACACACACACACACACTGACACACACACACACTGATTGTTGTCTAGTTCGTCTGGTGTGTGTACTGTGTGTGTGTGTGTGTGTGTGATCGTGGTGTGTGTGGTGTGTGTGTGTGTGTGTGTGTGTGTGTGTGTGTAGGGGTGTTGTGTGGTGTGTGTGTGTGTGTGTGTGTTGTGTGTGTGTGTGTGGTGGTTGTAGTGGTTGTGGTGTTCATTGGTGTGTGTGTGTGTTGTGTGGTGTGTGTTGGTGTGTGTTTTTGTGTCACAGTGTTGTGTGTGTGTGTGTGTGTGTGTGTGTGGTGTGTGTGTGTGTGTGTGTGTGTGTGTGTGTGTGTGTGTACAATGTGTCAGTGTGTGTGTGTGGTGTGTGTGTGGTGTGTGTTAGTGTGGTGAGTGTTGTCAAAGTGCGAAATGAGTAAATCAGTCGGTGCAGGCAGAAGGTGCCAAGTGCCAAGAACTGTTTAGATAGCCGGCCACTTGGGAGGGATAAAGGAAAAGGGGCCGGGGAAGGGTGTGCGATGGCTCGACGGGCATGGGAGGGTCGGGTCAACGTAACTCATAAATTAGCCTCTAGGACAGCAGATGCGCCATACCTTAGTGGAAGAATAGGAGAGGTAGTTCCAGACATTCTGGACAGGAAATAATCCCTGTTTAAAATAATTCAATAAATTGAAGAACTGCCGTTTGTCTTGGAACATAACCTGACTGCATGCTAAGTAGTGTTAGCACATTATTATTACGTTTGATGGTATATGGTTTTGTTGTATATCGAAATGGAATTGGAGTGATGAATATTCAATTAGCGGAAGAATACAAGAATGCGGAGAAGGGGGAAAAGGAGCGTGGGTTTCGCAAAGTGTCGGAGCCGGGGCCCGAGAGAAGAGGGATGGAGTAAACGAAGACTGAATATGAGCATGAAGAGGAGGAGGGATTAAAGAGGACATGAGACAAGAGGATCCTTGTCATGTGCATGCAAGGACTGAGAAAGCAAAGGTCAATGGACCGGCGAAGAAGAGACTGCGAGGTGCGATTCAGTAATTCCGAATCTGTGTGAGATGAACCGGCCCGGCTGTGGTACCACCACCACTGACTGTCACCGCCACGGACTCCACCACAGGACTGCGGCCTCTAATACAACGAGTGCCACGAGCTCCCCCAGACGTCGCGTCGTCAAGACTGTGATGACATGGACTGTGTGCATTGGAGTGCGTGTGTGTGATGAGTGAACAGCCTGGCCAGGTTTGTGGAATATTATTTACTTAGTAGCACCCGGGCTTACGTTAATGGTATGCAGTAGTGTAGCGGTTGTCAAAATTACAATAGTGAACTGAATGAAATATCATGGATGTGACATGCCTATGATGTTGCGTGAGAGAGAGCGAGTCCGTGAGTGGATCACCCAGAGCGCATGTGTGAGAGCATGCCGTGTGTGATTGCCCTGGGACTGCATGCACGTATGTGTGAGTGAGGGGTGCCCGTTGTTATTAGTAACAAAACAACAACATCGAACAGCAAGGACAGAAATTTCCCCGACACGTGACAGTCACAGTGTGTGTGTGTGTGTGTGTGTGTGTGTGTGTGTGTGTGTGTGTGTGTGTGTGTGGTGTGTGTGTGTGTGTGTGTGTGTGTGTGTGTGTGTACAGGTGTGTGTGTGTGTGTGTGTGTGTGTGTGTGTGTGTGTGTGTGTGTGTGTGTGTTCCATCCCCACACCAAGAAGAAAACACTGAACCCACCAGTTCGCTCGTCTGCTGTCAAGTCTACCAGACCAGTCACAATCACTAGGCGGCGAACAACGCAAACTGTCAGTAGACTCAGTGCCAGCACGAGTTACTCAGTGATTGCGCGAAATCTACACAGGCATTAGCCTAGCCGCCACCGCCGGTGAGGAACTTCAGTGACTGAGAAAGCCGGAAGATCCCCGCGAAACAAATGCCTAGGCTTAATCACTGACTTGGTAAGTTTCACTGCAACTGTCTCTTACAGTTTGCCATACACTGACGCAGAAGTACTACAAATCGAGTCATTCACAAATACTCATTCCGCTCAGTTACTGGGAAGGAAGAGCTTTCGCCAAGTCACAATCGCCATCATCCGGCAGCTCGCGAAATTGGGGAGTGGGGATAGCTCAGTGGTTAGAGCGCCTGACTCGTGATCTGAAATTCGCGAGTTCGAGTCCCGGCAGGAGCGACAAGGATTGATTTTTTTATATATTTTTTTTAAATAAAAAATTAAAATTAAAATTAAAATCTTTCTCCAGTGTCAACTTTCTCTGACTGACTTTCATTTCGGTATCAATTTCACCCCCGTGTTACCGCAGTAGCACGTAAAAGATCCCGGTCATTCTGCCAAAAGTGCAGGTGGCAGGTTACAGCTAAACACGCACGCACCCAACGTATGTAGCTTTGCATGAAGTGAGTGACATGGTAGATGGCTGCATGGTATACACAGAACGCGCAGAGACGGCAACAGTTTCATGTGGCACCAGCCATGTTACAACCGAACAGCCCTGTAAGTACGCCGCTTCAGTCAGTGGATATTCAAATACGTGCTATAAAAAGCCAGTCACTCATTTAGACTTACATGCAACAGTGCGCAATGAGTTCGCTCGAGAATGAAGAATAGTCACAGTGCTATATAAAAGCGGTCAACAACTACATGCTGATTTATAGCCTGATCATACGTGACCCAGCTAGCGCTACCACTGCGGGAGATATAATTATGTTATTGTCAGTACAGCTGCACTAAGCCGTTTCAACGTAGTTCGTCGGATGATTCCCAGGCGCCGAAGGTATCATTCAGGCTTCTGTGTTAGTCATTGCCCGGGCCGATTTGTGTGGCGTTTTGACTAAGTGATACGTGAGACAAACCACAGAGAGAGAGAGAGACAGAGAGACAAGACAGACACTGACAGACAGACAGGCAGGCAGGCAGGCAGACAGGCAGACGAGACAGAGACAGAGAGAGACAGAGCCAGAGAGACTGAGACAGAGCAGAGAGACAGAGAGACGAGAGAGAGACAAGACAGAGCAGACAGACAGACAGACAGACAGAGACAGAGACAGACAGACAGACACTGAAACACAGACACACAGACAGAGAACTCGAACTCGAAAACTTTACTTTACAAGGATTGTAGTTTAGGTTCAGTCAAATTCTTTCAAACAACTAGTCCTTTTTTAAGCTACTGATGAATAATAATTAAAAACAGAGAGAGAGAGAGAGAACACACACACACACACACACACACACACACACACACACACACACACACACACCACACACACACACACACACACACACACACACACACACACACAGGAAGAGAGACAGAGACAGAGACACACAGACGGAGAGACAGACAGACCCACAGAGACCCACAGAGACACAGAGAGAATAGTTTCTTTACTACATGTGGGCAATAGGCCTACTATGATGAGTTAAGGCCAGTCAGTTTAGGTCTCGGTAACAGTTGTGTCCCTTCAGTGTTGCTAGTGTGTGTGTGGTAGCTAGGTCTGCCGAACCTCTGTTACTGAACCCGGCCGCTTCAAATGTGCATGTTGACTTTGAAATGGAGAACAGTGCGCGGCCCTGGACTCAGACCTAGCCTAAGCATGCAGTGCCCACGGGAACAAACCTGTCCGGACGGGTCAGTGACAAAGGCGCGGCACAAGCCACTCCCAGAAATAGAGGGTGCACATAAATTATAGCTGAGATGCACTGCGCACTAGTCTCATAGTTCAGGAGCTGTGTGAGAGTCGAGGTGGCCGTCCTGAGCTGTCCGTCCTAACGAGCCTCCTGGTTTCTGTGGACGTAAAGAATTATTGAACCGTGCTTCGGCATTGGTCACAACTTGTCCCTAATATGTCAACTGACATCTGAGGACATTAAGCAACACTTCACCACCACTGCGCACTGTTTTGACAGCCTGCTGGCGGTCGCAGTCTTGTCGCACTGACACCAGGTAGCCTATACTGACACCTTGTAGCCTCTACTAATACCAAGTAGCCTGTATTGACACTACGTAGCCTGTATTGACAACATGTAGCCTGTACTGATACCAAGTAGCCTGTACCGACACCAAGTAGCCTGCACTAACACCAAAGACACCTATATTGACATCAAGTAGCCTCTACTGACACCAAGCAGCCAAGTAGCCTAGTAGCCTGTACTGATACCAAGTAGCCTGTACTGACACCAAGCAGCCAGGTAGCCTACACTGACACATATACTGACACCAAGTAGCCTATGCTGACACCTAATAGCCTGTACTAATAACCAAGTAGCCTGTACTGACACCAAGCAGCATGTACTGACACCAAGCAGCCAAGTAGCCTACACTGACACCAAGTAGCCTGTACTGACACCAAGTAGCTGTACCGACACCAAGTAGCCTATACTGACACCAAGTAGCCTGTACTGACACCAAGTAGCCTGCACTGACACAATGCAAGTAGACTGTACTGACACCAAGTACCCGATACTGACAACAAGTAACCTATAATAATCATAATAATAATTAAGCAAAAGGGCCTCGACTCGATTAATTCCGCTCCGGCTCTCCTTTCTCTTCAAAAGTGGTGGTTTATGGACACTGTCCTGTGACTTTGTCCCTCAAGAGAAATGAACCATTAAAATGGCTCTCATCGCTGCCCACCTTCACGCAGGAGTCATTCTGGTGGTGACAGCGTAACGGTAGGTATATTATCTCCCTCCATCTCCCTCTTCCCCACACCTCCTTTCGCCCGTCCCTAATAAGCCTTATGGTTTCTGTGTGGACGTAAAGCACCATGAAAGCCCGGAAAAGAATTCGTAAAGCGCCTATAGCTATCACGCGGCTCAAACCGCTGAAAACACATGACACAAATATTGCACATCGAGACGGAAGGTAGGTAGGCAGTGTTGCTTAATGTCCTCAGATGTCAGTTGACATATTAGGGACAAGCTGAGACCAATGCCGAAGCATGGTTCAATAGAGCTTTACGTCCACGGAAACCAGAAGGCTCGTTAGGACGGACAGCCCAGGACGTCCACCTCGACTCTCACACAGCTCCTGAATTATGATCATCGAGACGGAGAATGGTATCCGCAGTTTAACATTCAATTCAATTCAGTTCAATTCAAAATACTTTATTGTCCGTTGCAATCATAACAGTTAAACGGAATTTTTTCTTCGCTCACACCAGCTCTGCCACATTAACAATTTAGTTAAATTAAGTTGAACACATTAAAAACAGAAGTAGGTATAACACATAAAGAACAGCTGTCTAAAACATATATATATAATAGTATTTTCAATTTCAGTGACTACTCATTCCTATAGCAAAATTTTCAACACCAAAATAAATAAATGGGTTTGGGGGACATTTGATATCAGCACCTGTATACAATTAAATATCAAACATACATTGGTTATACATTGGTTATGAACACCAGTGGTGAAAAGGGGAGTCTCTCTCTCTCTCTCTCTCCTCCTCTCTCTCTCTCTCTCTCTCTCTCTCTCTCTCTCTCTCTCTCTCTCTCTCTCTCTCTCTCTCTCTCTTCACGTGCAATGACGCATTTAAAAGTATTATTGGTTTTCCCGTATTGCTCGATTAGGATGAAGGACAGTGACGGGAGATTGTTCTATACTGACACCCGTTAAGTAGCCTGTACTGACATCCGTTAAGCAGCCTTTACTGACGCCAAATATAAAATACCCAAGTCATATCTAAAAACCAAGTGCAAACTCAGATATGTCACGGAAAATCCCACAAAACTTTGAAAAGTTATTACACTCCAAAAAAAAAGCAGTACGGGAAAACCAATAATACTTTTAAGTGCGTCATTGCGAGTCAATGTATTAAACTCGTTTTCCTCCAGGGGCCTGTGAAGCGACCGTCTAAAAATACGAAGCAAAGCAAAAAAAAATATAAAAAAATGTGTCAGCCGTATCCGGTTTTGCTCTCTCTCTCTCTCTCTCTCTCTCTCTCTCTCTCTCTCTCTCTCTCTCTCTCTCTCTCTCTCTCTCTCTCTCTCTCTCTCTCTGTAGTTTGTAGTATAGCAAGGACTGGCTGTTAGGTCCAAATGGACCTAACGCTACTGTCCTTGAGTATTATCGAGTTCTCTCTGTCTGTCTGTCTCTCTCTCTCTGTCTCTGTCTCTGCCTGTGTCTGTCTGTCTGTCTCTGTCTGTCTCTGTCTCTCTGTCTCTCTGTCTCTCTGTCCTCTGTCTCTCTCTCTCTCTCTCTCTCTCTCTCTCTCTCTCTCTCTCTCTCTCTCTCTCTCTCTCTCTCTCTCTCTCTCTCTCTCTCTCTCAGTCCTTGAGTAATGAGGTTCTGAGTTCTGTGTTCTCTCTCTTTCTCTCTCAATGACATGTAAAGGCCAAGGTCAAAAATGCAATTCACTGGCCGCAATAAGTGACAACGATGGAGGGAGACGCGTCGGTGTGTGTGTGTTGGGGTTGGGGGTGAGGGAGGGTGGGGGGGGGGGGGGGGGGGGCAGAAGAGAGAAAGAACTAAGGAGAAAGATGAGGAGGAGGGAGGGGGGAGGGGAGGGGGTCAGCAGAAGAAAAGGGCGTGGGGGCGGAGGGTGGAGGGAAGAGAAAAGAGAAGACAAAAGTAAACCTATCAAATTCAAGCTACCTCATGCGCCTCTCAATCTAAAGCGATTAAAAAAATATTATTTTTTATATAAAGCAAACACCGCAAAACCAGACTAACGAAACAGACCAGCTAGGCTATCTAGCCGTAGGTCTAGGCTACAGCAGAAAGGAGGAAAGCCAAACAGCTGCACTCCACGTGCAGCCAACAGCAACAACAAAAACAAAAACAAAAATCTGAAGAAAAAAACTCGAGCAGGCACGACACCGACTCGTGCAGCTTGAAGCTTCAGCATTGCCACAAGGCGGTCCGTAGGAAACACGCACGACGTTTGCTGTGAATGTCAAGGTGAAATGGCAGTAGGGAAAATGCGTAAACAAATGCCGAATCTGCTCTTCTTCTTTTTCTTCTTCCTGCTACTACTACTACTACTACTACTGCTACTGCTACTACTGCTACTGCAACTACTACTACTGGTGCTGGTGGTAGTGGTGGTGGTGGTGCTACTACTACTACTACTACTACTACTGTTGCTGCTGCTACTACTTACTACTACTACTACTACTACTACTACTACTACTACTACTACTACTACTGTTGCTGCTGCTGCTGCTGCTGCTACTACTACTACTACTACTACTAGCCTATGCTGACACAAGTCCTGTTAAGTAGCCTATACTAACACCAGTCCTGTTAAGTAGCCTATTCTGACACCAGTCCTGACACCAATTAGCCTATACTGACACCAGTCCTGTTAAGTAGTAGCCGTTACTGACACTAGGTAGCCTATACTGACACCAGTCCTGTTAAGTAGTAGCCGTTACTGACACTAGGTAGCCTATACTGACACCAGTCCTGTTAAGTAGCCGATACTGACACCAGTTCTTGTAAGTAGCCTATACTGACACCAGTCCTGTTAAGTAGCCTATTCTGACACCAGTCCTGACACCAATTAGCCTATACTGACACCAGTCCTGTTAAGTAGCCTATACTGACACCAGGTAACCTATTCTGGCACCAGTGCTGTTAGGTAGTAGCCTAT
>JABMCL010001966.1:40000-42500 GCA_018857735.1 Alviniconcha marisindica
GGTCTGTAGGCAACCTCATCAGAGACATGGTCTGTAGGAAGCCTCAAATAGATAGTCTGTAGGAAGCCTCATCAGAGACACGGCTAGACTGAGGCAGCCTGACAGAGACACGATCTATAGACAGCATCAGAGAGACACGGTCTGTAGGTAGCCTCATCAGAGACGGAGTCTGTACTGAGGCAGCCTAACAGAGACACGATCTATATATATACAACATCACAGAGACACGATCTGCAGGCAACCTCATCAGAGACACAGTCTGTAGGCAGCCTCACAGAGAAATGTTAGTAGGCAGCTTCACAGAGACGCCTGTCTGTAGGCAACCTCACAGAGACACGGTCTGCAGCCAGCCTCACAGAGACACGGTCTGTAGCCAGCCTCATCAGAGACACGGTCTGTAGCCAGCCTCATCAGAGACGCCTGTCTGTAGGCAACCTCACAGAGACACGGTCTGCAGCCAGCCTCACAGAGACACGGTCTGCAGCCAGCCTCACAGAGACACGGTCTGTAGCCAGCCTCATCAGAGACACGGTCTATAGGCAACCTCACAGAGACACGATCTGTAGGCAACCTCACAGAGACACGATCTGTAGGCAACCTCACAGAGACACGATCTGCAGGCAACCTCATCAGAGACACAGTCTTAAGGAAGCCTCACAGAGACACGGTCTGTAGCCAGCCTCATCAGAGACACGGTGTATAGGCAACCTCACAGAGACACGATCTGTAGGCAACCTCACAGAGACACGATCTGTAGGCAACATCACAGAGACACGATCTGCAGGCAACCTCATCAGAGACACAGTCTTAAGGAAGCCTCAAAGAGACACGGTCTGTAGGAAGCCTCACAGAGACACTGTCAGTAGGCAGCTTCACACGCCGGTCTGTAGGCAGCCTCACAGAGACACGGTCTGTAGGTAGCCTCACAGAGACACTGACAGTAGGCAGCTTCACACGCCGGTCTGTAGGCAGCCTCACAGAGACACGGTCTGTAGGTAGCCTCACAGAGACACTGACAGTAGGCAGCTTCACACGCCGGTCTGTAGGCAGCCTCACAGAGACACGGTCTGTAGACAGCCTCACAGAGACACGGTCTGTAGGCAACCTCACAGAGACACGGTCTGTAGGCAGGCTCAGAGAGATACGGTCTGTACTAAGGCAGCCCGACAGAGACACAGTCTATAGACTCACTACTGCTCATAAAACCGGAAGACTCTTCAGCCCATTGCGCATGGCAATTCTTTGATTTAGTATCAGGTCAGAAAACGTGTGACTACGGCAGGCAGGCTAATCTTCGTCAACACTCAGTCTGGCTGGGGAGGGGGGGGGGGGGATCTGAAAAGAACGAGGCCCAAAACGCTCGTGCAGAATGAACACACAAGGGAGTTAATCAGCGCTCAAAATACGTCACACACGTAGCCTACAACAACGAAGACCTGAGTCGCCTACGGTAACTCTCACCTGGCATGCGTGTAAGTGCAAGGTACATAAACTCCACCAAAGGTACATCCTCAAAAAAAAAAAAAAAACTCCACCAGAAATACATCGAGAATGTACCTCTGATGGAGTTTATGTACCTTGTATTCGAGCATCGCTTTCCGGCACCTTCCTCCAAACTCTGCCAGATTTAGTTACGCCACTGAAGGGGCACTCTTTATCTCCGCGCAGCTGTCCACCGACGCGGTCAGCGCCCTCCGAAAGGTTCGGGTACTAATGTGACTGTAAAAGCAACCTAGCGCCAAAGCACGCACGTAAACATGAGACGCATCCACCCCGGGAAAAAAGAAGAAGAAGAAAAAAAAAAGAGTTCCGTCTCGATTCAAACGACTGTGGTTTTATTTGTGCTGGTGTAAACTTTGTTGCGGCTATAAATGACACGCCTTATTTTATCTGAGTTGTTTGTAACAAACTTACTACTGTTGGAGCACCAACGAAAAACTGCTCGTTAACTGACAGTTTTCTGGACCCTATGGCGTAACCAAATACGGCAGTGGTTGAAGGAAGGATGTCGTAAACCAGTGCTTGGATTGTGGGGGTGTGGTTGTGGGACGGTGGCCGGGGGTGGGGTGGGGGGGTGGGGGGTTAAACAGGACTATTGGCTGTGTGAGGAAATGGCTGGTATTAGGCCATCTCAGGAATGTAGACCACATCGACGTGACTGAGATGAAACGATACCTGGAATTCTGCTGCCGCATCACAGAACACGGTGTACATAAATCAGCCCGCCCAGGATGACGACACCAGAGCTCAGGAGCTGTGTGACAGACAGACAGACAGACAGACAGACAGATAGACAGACGGGCTCCCCGTCCCTTAATAGTCCTTATGGTCTCTGTGGACGGAAAGCAACGTTTAAAGGTCATGTAGGGTCGGAGCTCAGGAGCTGTCGAGGTGGACGTCCTGGGCTCCCAGACCCTAATAGCCCTTATAGTCTCTGTGGACGTAAAGCAACATTGAACTCGAACTCGACCACACTCAGAGCTCGGGAACCGTGTGAAAG
>JABMCL010001966.1:45000-97500 GCA_018857735.1 Alviniconcha marisindica
ACGCAGGTCTAGGCTACGCTGTCACGAAAACAGCTAGCACTCTGACGCAGGTCTAGGCTACGCTGTCACGAAAACAGCTAGCACTCTAACGCAGGTCTAGGCTACGCTGTCACGAAAACAGCTAGCACTCTAACGCAGGTCTAGGCTACGCTGTCACGAAAACAGCTAGCACTCTAACGCAGGTCTAGGCTACGCTGTCACGAAAACAGCTAGCACTCTAACGCAGGTCTAGGCTACGCTGTCACGAAAACAGCTAGCACTCTAACGCAGGTCTAGGCTACGCTGTCACGAAAACAGCTAGCACTCTAACGTAGGTCTAGGCTACGCTGTTACGAAAACAGCTAGCACTCTAACGCAGGTCTAGGCTACGCTGTCACGAAAACAGCTAGCACTCTAACGCAGGTCTAGGCTACGCTGTCACGAAAACAGCTAGCACTCTAACGCAGGTCTAGGCTACGCTGTCACAAAAACAGCTAGCACTCTAACGCAGGTCTAGGCTACGCTGTCACGAAAACAGCTAGCACTCTAACGCAGGTCTAGGCTACACTGTCACGGAAACAGCTAGCACTCTAACGCAGGTCTAGGCTACACTGTCAAAAAAACAGCTAGCACTCTAACGCAGGTCTAGGCTACACTGTCACAAATACAGCTAGTACTCTAACGTAGGTCTAGGCTACACTGTCACGGAAACAGCTAGCACTCTAGAACAAAGACCGCAGGTGGCTACACTGTCTAGAACAAAGACCGTAGGTGGCTACATTGTCTAGAACAAAGACCGCAGATGGCTACACTGTCTAGAGCAAAGACCGCAGATGGCTACAAAATGTCTAGAGCAAAGACCGCAGATGGCTACACTGTCTAGAACAAAGACCGCAGGTGGCTACACTGTCTAGAACAAAGACCGCAGGTGGCTACACTGTCTAGAGCAAAGACCGCAGATGGCTACTCTGTCTAGAGCAAAGACCGCAGGTGGCTACACTGTCTAGAGCAAAGACCTCAGATGGCTACACTGTCTTGAACAAAGACCGCAGATGGCTACACTGTCTAGAACAAAGACCGCAGATGGCTACACTGTCTAGAGCAAAGACCGCAGGTGGCTACACTGTCAGAACAAAGCACCAACGCAGGTGGCTACACTGTCTACGAACAAAGACCGCAGGTGGCTACACTGTCTAGAGCAAAGACCGCAGGTGGCTACACTGTCTAGGACAAAGATCGCAGGTGGCTACACTGTCTAGAGCAAAGACCGCAGGTGGCTACACTGTCTAGAGCAAAGACCGCAGATGGCTACACTGTCGAGAGCAAAGACCACAGATGGCTACACTGTCTAGAGCAAAGACCGCAGATGGCTACACAAAGACTGCAGGTGGCTACACAAAGACCGCAGGTGGCTACACTGTCTAGAGCAAAGACTGCAGGTGGCTACACTGTCTAGAGCAAAGACCGCAGATGGCTACACTGTCTAGTGCAAAGACTGCAGGTGGCTACACTGTCTAGAGCAAAGACTGCAGATGGCTACACTGTCTAGAGCAAAGACTGCAGATGGCTCACTGTCTAGAGCAAAGACCGCAGGTGGCTACACTGTCTAGAGCAAAGACCGCAGATGGCTACACAAAGACCGCAGGTGGCTACACTGTCTAGAGCAAAGACCGCAGATGGCTACACAATCTAGAGCAAAGACTGCACATACAGCAGCTTCCCATCGCCGATCTGAATGAACGAATCGATCAGTCCGTGAATGAATGAATCAGTCCGTCAATGATATAAGCAAAGACAAAAGGTCCGAGGTAAATAATTATAGTTCAAACTGCGTTTTGTCACGTTCGACGATCAATAGCATGGTCAATAATCACACGATGTGCGTGTCTTCTTGTAGCTCAGCCGCTGTATGACTCACGTGGTGTGTATGTGTGTGTGTGTGTGCGCGCGCGCGCGCACGAATATGTGTAGATGTGTGTGTGTGTTTGTGTATGCATGTGTGTGTGTGTGCGTGCGCGCGCGCGCGTGTGGTGCGTGCGTGTGTGTGTTGTGTGTGTGTGTGTGGTGTTGTGTGTGTGTGTGCAGTGTGTGTGTGTGTCGTGTGTGCGTGTGTGTGTGTGTGTGTGTGTGTGTGTGTGTGTGTGTGTGTGTGTGTGTGTGTGTGTGTGTGTGTGTGTGTGTGTGTGTGTGTGTGTGTGTGTGTGTGTGTGTGTGTGTGTGTGTGTGTGTGTGTGTGGTGTGTGTGTGTGTGTGTGTGTGTGTGTGTTGTGTACACGCGCGTATTTTTCCCCATCTTCGTGGTCCTTTAGTTCCGGCAACGGTTGCATGTGTCGCCGTCTTCGTCATTGTAATTGTATACGGCCGTTTGCTTGTCGGTCATGGTGTTTGGACATTTTAAAGTCTAGTGCCCTCTCGCTCTGCTACTAAGTGACGTTAAAAGACTTAAAGTTTGTTTTCTTCAACCAGTAAAAATTGTACATAAAATCATTGCACTTTAAGGTCACGTAGCTAGTATAATATAATATTACTATCATGTGCGGAAGAAGCAGGACGTTCAGTGAAGCCGCCCAACATGTGAGGACATTGCTGAAGCCCCACACCATCATCAAGCCGCAGCGGGACTGCGGTCAAGGTTCCAGGCGAGATCAAAAGATCAAGAGATCAAGAGGAGGGAGGTGGAGCTGGACCTTCAAGTTAGCCCAGAAGAGATCGTGAGTAGGGAGGTGGAGCTGGACCTTCAAGTTAGCCCAGAAGAGATCGATGAGTAGGGAGGTGGAGCTGGACCTTAGTTAGCCAGAGAGATCGTGAGTAGGGAGTGGAGCCTCAAGTTAGCCCAGAGAATCATGAGTAGGGAGGTGGAGCTGGACCTTCAAGTTAGCCCAGAAGAGATCGTGAGTAGGGAGGTGGAGCTGGACCTTCAAGTTAGCCCAGAAGAGATCGTGAGTAGGGAGGTGGAGCGGGGATGCGAAAGTTGGACTTTTTCGCTTCGAGTTGTTCCTCAACAGCAGTGCAACGGACATTGTCCTTGCGACTCTGCCCAAGCACGGCAGTTGAAACAGCAATTGCGCAGTGCACTAGTCGCTGGGCAATGGCGAGGGGACACCGCCTTAACACTTCCATTGTTCTGGCGGCGGTCCACGGTCTCTCCGGTCTTTTTCGGGCGGTATCCGCGGTCGAGCCTTCACTCTTCTGCCCCCCCCCCCCCCCCCCTCCCCCCTTCCCTGTCCCCGTCCCTAATAAGCCATCTCGCTTCTGTGGACGTAAAGCAAAATGTACTCGACTGACGAAAACTGAGGTCTGCCCCTTGCCGCGGCCCCTGCTGCTGCCAGGAACGACGGGTGGGTGGATTCGAACCCTGTACTGCCCATGTCTCAGTCAACACACTCCGAGCATCGCTTTCCGGCACCTTCCTCCAAACTCTGCCAGATTTAGTTACGCCACTGAAGGGGCACTATTCATCTCCGCGCAGCTGTCCAGCGACGCGGTCATCAGCGCCCTCCGAAAGGTTCGGGTACTGTGATAAGACTGTGGAAGCAACCTAGCTGCCCAAGGGCACGCACGTACGTAAACATGAGGCGCATCCACCCCGGGTAAAAAAAAAAAGAGTTCCGTCTAGATTCAAACGATTTTGGTTTTATTTGAGCTGGCGCAAGCAACATGGTCAGTTATAAAACAAATTTCTGGTATAATTTGAGTTGTTTGTAACCAACTTACTAAACTTACTACTCAGTGTTTGAGCACCAACAAAAAACTGCTCGTTTGCTGATAGTTTTCTGGACCCCGTATGGCGTGACTGACTAAATACGGCAGTGGTTGAAGGAAGGATGTCGTAAACCGGTGCTTGGAGTTTGGTCTCAGTCATGACTCGGACACACTGAGGAGGCCTATAACCCCCACTGACTGAGCAACGGTTCTGCCGGCGACTGCCGAGGTCGGAGATAATAGGCTCTGCGCCGCCGACTCTCCTTAACTAACAATTCTCAGTCTGTTGGATCGTTTTTTCAGTACTATTCATTGTTTCGTTGTTATCTAGCTCCCCCCCCCCCCCCACCCCCCACCCCCAACCCCCCACCCCTTCCCGGAAATGCCGCCCGTACTTATGTGCTATCGTTGTAGCGGGCCCGTTGGGCTAACTGGCCGTTAAGCTGGGGGGTAGCTGTGTGGCCAGCGCTTTAACTGAGTATACTTTGACTCAGTCAGTGCCAGTCAGTTCTTTCTTTCCCTATATCCAAACACATAAAAGGTTAAAAAAAATTTAAAAAAATTAAGCTATGTATTATGACAAAACACAACATGGAATTTTCAGGGTAATCCTCTTTATGAAGCTGCAAAACGACACTTAAACGACACTGAGTTAAACGGTGCGAAACCGTCAACGATGAACAATGAGATGGAGAGCTACCGAAACCTCTTGTCTGCTTTTTTGTTGAGCTATGTTGCTTTCGTGTCCAGTATTTTTTTTAAATTTTGTTGTTGTTGTTGTTGTTTCGTTGTTATCTTGTTTTAGAACGCTAGCAGTCATTCTTCTTTCTGGTTTTTCTCTTTTTGTTTGTTTGTTTGTTTTGTTTTCTTTCTTTTTTCCCTAGTCTTTCACTAACTTCATGGACACAGCAACCATCACAGTCAGAACTCGCCTGTGTCATTTCCAAAATGTACCATATTCACTGTGTCGTGCCAATGGGCGTAAACAACACCAAGTTACTCACAGGCTACTGTGCGGCCGTGCAAAGAAACACTTAAACAATATGGCTGCCGTGGCTAAGACCGGCCGTCACTTCAAGTTACTATTAGTGTTGCAACTGACTGTCAGTCATAGCCGGTACGGCCGGCCCCGGCAGTTGTGCCTCGCATGCTAGTATACTAGGCACGGGAACTACCAGAGCCATAGCAGTGAGGTACTAAAAACAAGTGTAGTGCTCGGCATAACCCTAACCCTAGCCCTAGTATGGCCCTGAGCATCACTGAGGGGTCAGTTCAGTCATGACAGTTACAGCCCACTGCCCAAGAGTGACTTGACTGCCTGAAACGGCACTCCGGCGAAAAACCCGCAAAAGAAAAGATCGGAAGAAGAAAAAAAAGGAAAAAAAATGAAATGCCGGGGAATAACTTGAATTATATAAATTATACAAGTTCAGGCCGTCCGTAATCAGTTTAGTGACTCGAATGACATTGCGACAACTCAGTAATACGGCCAGGCGGCACATCAAGTTCACGTGGTCTCACTGAGTTCTTCTTCTCACTGAGTTGGATTGGGCCGCCACCTTCCACTGCCGAGGAAAAACTGGTCGGAGATTATGCCGCACATTTGGGGGCAGTGTCTCGGTGCAAAGTGGTATGAGAAAGTACCGTGGCAAAAGCGGAACTTAATTTAGACAGGGGGACTCAGTGACTCTGTGCGAATCAGTGTATTAACTACTTTGGAGTATCCGGCTAGACCGATCCGGCTAGTCATATCTTCCTCACATGCCTATGAATGACAAATCATTATTTTAAAAAATAAATTAAAAATAATAATCAGTGCAGTACGTCCCACCGTAGGCCCTAGCTATGCTGGTGTACCGGGCAGAATCCGTGGGTCGGTCCAGTTGTGCTAATCGCGCTCTCCCAAAACCTTTTGCGACAACTCTCATCACTTTCCGGCAGTATGGCTGCTCCGAAGTGAGCGAGAATTCAAAACTTCATAAATACTTACATTCCTTCAGAGTGGTGAATGCTTGTGTCCTGCATAGCTGGCAAAATGCCATATTAGCAGTTCTCTTCCAGGGGGTAAGTAAATGTGCCCATTTCTTTTCCTTCCGATGGCTGTAATGAAGTTGTGTACCGGTGACCGAAGTTGTCTGCTAATCTGGACAGTCTACAAACCGCATTCCGACATTCCGAGGAATAACACTAGTCACTAGTTACTAACAGAAACGTCAATTAAACAGAGTGGTATTTCACTAAGTCAGTTCAGACAGAACACGTTGACGCTTCGCAAAGTCCTTACGAGGTATTTTGTCTGTGAAACGTTTCTGGTTGTGTCATGTTTCATACCATTACCAGAGTATAACGTTTAAATTCCTGTCATATTTTAGTAATTTTACCATACCCTCACATCTCTCACGGTGTGACACTGACAGTGCGTGTATCTTGAGTTGTGGCTAGCTGATGGGATCACCGCCTAGGTTTTTGATGCACTGCTCTGTAGTGTAAGTGTAACACTGACACTAGTGACAGTGAAAACGGCTAGCTTCAATTTGTACAGTCTATTGACGTAGTCAAGGCAGGATGGAGGACCTTTTTGAATTTTTCAGAGTCAGTGCATGTGCGGACTTGTCACTGTCATGAACATATTTTGTTGTTTTTGTTCTTAGTTTTTAATCTGGCAACATGCATATTTAACCTTGTTACCATCAGTTCTTTCACCACTTGTTTGTGTGATTGTGTGCATGCTTATGTCATATGTGTGCAAACATAAATATTCATCATTGTTGAATGTAAACATTTAAAAAAAAAATTATAATGTTAAACTTTTCCAAATAATCAGTTTTATAAAATAAAAAAATGTATTGCATAATGCACTGGTGTATAATGTCTGTGGGCATAAAATATGGCTTAATCAAGTTAATGTGGATATATGTTGCTAAAAAAATCTTTGTTTCACATAAAGCTGTACATTATTCATTTCTGGACTTGGAGTGTACAGTTTTGGTATCAGTTGTCATCTCCTTGAAACTAGTAATAGTATTGTCACTGCAGGGGCAAGGACAGTGAATAACTCAAACAGAATTGACATGCATGAAGGAAAGCTGGAACAAAACAAGTGTTTAATTTGAAATTGAACTAAGTCTGTAAGTATAATTTGTTCATGTGCACAATCAGTGAGATGGGGCATCTGAAATATCCTTTATTATTATTATTATTAATAATAGTAATATCATAAATGTTTTAATACCACTGTGCGTTGTAATGCAGCTGACACGACACAGCAAAGAGAGGCCCAGCTATGACAACTACGGCCACATACAGGGGGAATGGACGACAAAAGAACCTGATGGACCACAACTCCAGTCACAGAGCCAGGTCATGGGATGACAGTCTGCCTCTCCCCTCTCTTTCTCCAACCCTCGCCCGTGTCATCCTCTTCGTCCTCTCCGTCATCTGCTTCGCCATCAGTTACGATGGGGACTTTGTGTTTGATGACAGTGAAGCGATTGTCGGTAACAAGGACCTCCTGCCAGAGACGCCGATAACAGATCTCCTGCATCATGACTTTTGGGGGAACAAGCTGACCAATAAGTCGCACAAGTCGTACCGACCGCTGACTGTCCTTACCTACAGGTCTGTGTGGGTTTCCTCTGTGTCTGTCTCTCTGTCATTTTGAAGTTTCTCTGACCAATTTGCACCATTATTCAGGGTTCCTACAAACATTTCTGATGCGCTTGTACAGTAGTACTTGGTGTGTGTTCTGATATTTTGTCACATTTCTACTTCTACAAGTTCTAGTACTAATACTACTTTTTTTACTAGTCAGTAGTAGTAATTATGAATGATGAATCTAACTTTGAAACAGTCTGTTTACTGTGCATCTTAGTTCTTAAATACTCCCCTCTCTCCCTCTCTCTCTCTCTGTCTCTGTCTCTGTCTCTGTCTGTCTGTCTGTCTCTCTCTCTGTGTCTCTGTCTCTCTCTCCCTCTCTCTCTCAAACAAACATTCTCTCATTCTCTCTCTGAGTCTGTCTGTCTGTCTGTCTGTCTGTCTGTCTCTGTCTTCTTCTCTCTCTCTCTCTCTCTCTCTCTCTCTCTCTCTCTCTCTCTCTCTGACCCGTCCCTTTAAAAAAAATGTGTTGATACTTAATACTTTACATTGTGTACTTTAGTCTCTAGTTTGCACAATCTGTTGATGATTTCTGGATCATAATAAAATTGAAACTATTGCAGTAGATGTTTGATAATTGAACATTTAAGTATACATTCACACATTCAGTCTATGATCAGTGATGTACATTCTTTTTAATTGCCTATGCACATATTGGACTCTTCCAAGCCCTTCATTTTGCAAATGAGGGTTATACCATTTTTATTTCCCTAGTGAAACTGAAAGGGGTGTGGGGGCGGATTGTTTTCAGAGAGTTTATATTATAATTTATAGTCTGATTTGTTTTTATTAATAATAATAATATATACATGTATATAATATAATTTGTGGACTAAATAAAAGGGTAGGTCTGTGGTTCTGGTGGGTTGTACATGTATAGTAGTGGAGTGCCTACTTTCTAGTCATCTTTAGTCTTCTTCTGTATGTGTGTGTGTGTGTGTACATATGTGTGTGTGTGTGTGTACCAGCATGTGTGTGTAAACAGTAAAGCATTAATAAATCAATATTTATTTTATATATAATGTGTGTGTGTGTGTGTGTGTGCAAGCATGTGTGTTTGTGCATGTGTGTATGTGTGTGAATGTGTCTGGTGAAGTTTCTGTGACCAATTTGCATCATTATTCAGTGTGAGAGTGTGTATGTGTGCGTGTGAGCACGTGTGTGTGTGTGTGCGTGTGAGCACATGTGTGTGAGTAGTATGTGTATAACATTCACATATATTTTGCCTCTTTCAGATGGAACCACCAGCTAGCAGGAGGCCTGTCTCCGGTGGGATTCCACATGGTCAACATCGCTCTTCACGGCGTCGTGTCTGTCCTGTTTCTGTCGGTGTTCACCTTCCTGCTGGGCCAGCGGACTTCACTGCAGGCTGCGTACACCGCCTCAGGGGGCGCCAGAGGAGGACCTGCCAACGTTTCCAAAGCAGCCTTTCTCTGCTCGCTGCTTTTCGCAGTGCACCCAGTGCACACAGAGAGCGTGGGTGGAGGTTTTGCTTGACCCGAACTTCTTTCTTATGTTTATGTTTTCCTCTTTTAACGCGGGGTGGATATGACTTAAATGCTTGCAACAACGTAAGAGATATTTTGTATAATGCTGATGCTATCAGTCATATTGTTAAACTGATTGTTCATAGTCCTGTGGGTAAATTAGTATAACATATTTTGATAATATCACCTCAGTGTGAACAGACATAAAATAAAATATTGATTGATTGATTGATAACGCGGAGAGTGGATTCCACTTCCATGGCAGCAGAAATGGGTGTTTTGGGCAGAATGGTCAAAATTGTATTGGATCATTACTGTTGATCGTTGCTGTTTTGGGTGCTGCAGATCTAGCTTTGTTCTTTTTACTCACACAATAGCGAGAGGGATAGACACAACTGTATGCTTAATATCTTTGTGCCATACACATGTACACAGTGTACTCCATTTTTGATGACACTGACCCATTTTTGAAGGTCATGGGAAAATCTCAGGACTAAGACTAAGAGTGGGGTCAGTATAGGGGATGTTTGTTTTTGTTTTGTGTTTGTTCATGCTGTTTTGGGTCTGTCCATGCTGCTTTGGGTCAGTCCATGCTGTTTGGAGTTTGTCCATGTGCTTTTGTTCTGTTTTGAGTTTGTCCATGCGCTTTTGTTTTATTTTGAGTTTGTCTATGTGCTTTTGTTCTTTTTGGAGTTTGTCCATGCGCTTTTGTTGTGTTTTGAGTTTGTCCATCTAACTCCAGGCACTTTTGTTCTGTTTTGGGTTTGTCCAAGCTATTTTTGTTTTCTTTCGCTCAGTTTTTGCCTTATTTATTCCCCATTCTTAGCATGTTGCAATGCATTCCATTCTGTCAGCAGCATCCTGATTTTCCGTGCGTATTTTGTGTGTGGCTCCCCAGGTGGCTGGGCTGGTGGGACGAGCAGACCTCCTCTGCAGCATCTTCTTTCTTCTCTCCTTCCTGGCCTATGTCAGAGCCTGCACTGATGGTAAACACTTGCTGTGCACAGTGAAGTCGGGGGGGGGAAGGGGGCAGTGGAGGGGAGTGGGGGGCAGCACGGACGTTTGTACCTCTTTTGAAACAAAATCGTGTTGAGTTACAATTGTGCAAGCCATCATGTGAGTCTACGCATGTTGAGTTACAATTACGCAAGTGATCGTGGGAGTCTATACATGTTGAGTTACAATTACGCAAGCAATCGTGTGAGTCTATGCATGTTGAGTTACAATTATGCAGGTGATTGTGGGAGTCTATACATGTTGAGTTACAATTATGCAAGCGATCGTGTGAGTCTACGCATGTTGAGTTACAATTACACAAGTGATCATGTGAGTCTACGCATGTTGAGTTACAGTTACGCAATTGATTGTGTGAGTCTACGCATGCTGAGTTACAATTACGCAAGCGATCGTGTGAGTCTGCTCTTGTTGCATGTTGAGTTACAATTATGCAAGTGATCGTGTGAGTCTACGCATGTTGAGTTACAATTACGCAAGCGATCGTGTGAGTCTGCGCATCTTGAGTTACAATTACGCAAGTGATCGTCTGAGTCTACCCATGTTGAGTTACAATTACACAAGTGATCGTGTGAGTCTACACATGCTGAGTTACAATTACGCAAGTGATCGTGTGAGTCTACGCAGCAGCCAGTGTTAAGTGGTCTGATCGGTCGGCCAGCTATGATTAAATTCATTATGTTGGAACATCCCCTGAAATTACTGTTAAGCTAAATTGGTGTTAGTTTTACTGTGACACACCAGCCCAACCCATGCAGTTCGAGGGTGCAGGCTGTCCCTTAAGGCCGAGGTACATTGGCTGTCTTCCCAGTATGCTTGAGCTGTGGTGTGGATCTGACGGTGCTCTGTCAAAATCTCAGGTTGAAAGGCACTGACCACCACACGTTGTGAGTCGGTCCACTAGACACAGCATTGCTTCAGTCCACTTCCAACCCAATTATCTGCAGACAGAAAGCACACCAAAGCCCACAACTTTGCGCTGAGGAAATTTACTAAGTGCTGCACTTGATAAAGGTGGTGTTTGCTAGGCCATGAGGCAACAGTATCACGTTGAAAAATACGTAAATAAATTTAAACTGAGCCAAAAAGGGTATGGATATATCATGCTCAACTCCATTCTTCAAAACATGCGCCAACTGAAGCATGTGATGCAACACGTGTGCCATGTTGCACATTCTCTCTCTGTGTCTCTCATCTTTCTTCCTCTCTCATCTTTCTTCCTCTCTCTCTCTCTTTCATCTTTCTTCCTCCCCTTAAACACACCTCTCTCTCTCTCTCTCTCTCTCTCTCTCTCTCTCTCTCTCTCTCTCTCTCTCTCTCTCTCTCTCTACCCCTCAGTCTATCACCACCCCCTTCCCACCCCCCACCCCCTCCTGCCCCCATCATCTCTCTCTCCCTCTCAAGCACACCCCCTGTCTCTCTTTCTCTACTCTTCAGTCTGCACCCCCCCCTTCTCTCTCTCCTCCTCTCTCTCTCTCTCTCTCTCTCTCTCTCTCTCTCTCTCTCTCTCTCTCTCTCTCTCTCTCCACACCCATTTCTCTTTCCCATCTCCCCTGACTGTTAACCCCCCCCACCATCCCCCCATCTCTCTCATCCACCCCCTACCCCCACCTCTCCTCTCTTAACAAGTTCACCCACCCTTTTTGCATGACCCTGACTTGCTGGGCACTAACGCTGTAATACATTGACTGGGCAGAAACCAGCGGTAGTGTGTTCCGGCCAGAGAGAGTCAACTGGTCCTGGTTGTTACTGAGTGCTCTCTGCTGTTTCCTGGCGACGTTCAGCAAAGAGCAAGGCATCACTGTTGTTGTGAGTTGAGTGTGTTGGGGGGGGGGGGGGGGGGGGGGGGGGGGGATGTATGTGTGTCTGTGAGTGTTTGTGTGGGGTATGTATGTGTGTGTGTGTGTTTGTATGTGTGTGTGTGTTGGGGAGGTGTACCTTTGTGTTACTGTTAGAGAGAGAGAGTGTGTGTATGTGAGTGTGTGTTTGTATGTGAGTGTGTGTGTTGGGGCGGTGTACCTTTGTGTTAGTGTTAGAGAGAGAGAGAGAGTGTGTGTGTGCACATGCACTATATATCAGTACAACCATTGTCAACACAGCTGAAAAATCACCATTTCATTGAAATGTGTCTTCTGATTTTCTTTTTCTAGGGTATATGCTGTGCTTATGACATCATCATAGTAAGTAGTGTGGATCCATTGAAGCTCCTCGGGTTAAAGCCATCGCCTTCACCCAAATCTACACTGCAACAGAACGGCCAGCATACTCGTAATCAGGTAGCTGCATTGTCATTATTATTGTCAACATCCTTTTTTGTTGTTCATTTATTGTGGCTATCCTTTTTAGTTTTTTTGTTTGTTTTGTTTGTTTTTGTTTACGTGTGTGTGTGTGTGTGTTCACAGTTTTAATGTGAGGTTCTAGTTTAGAAAGTTAACAAGATAATTTGTTGAAAAAATAAAAATGGGTGAAGCCGGATTTGTGTCCCCTGTGCAGGAGTTGCCTCCCTGGACGCGGTGCTTGCTACACAGGCAGTTTGTTCTCGTCTCCTCTGCTGTTGCCTTTCTGCTGCTGCGCCTGCAGGTCATGGGGCTGTCGCCTCCTACATTCCAAGTTCCTGACAACCCCCACTCCTTCGTCAACGGCTCCCTCTACAGGGTATGTGTCGGTGAGAACAGAGACAGGCTGACTTGGTCAGTTAGTAAATGGAAAAACAGAAATCAGAAACAGAATGAGGCCCAGAGTGCTCGTGCAGAATCTACACACAGGGGAGTTAATTAGCGCTCGAAATACGTAACACGAGTACAACAACAAAAGACCTGAGTCATCTACAGTAACTCTCGCCTGGCATGCTTATAAATGCAAGGTACATAAACTCCGCCAGAGGTACATCCTCTAAAAACAAAAATTTAAAACAAGAATGACTGCTAGCATTCTAAAACAAGATGAGTGGCCTATGTTTCGCTTTTCACCATTTAACTGTTGTTGCTTGTAAAACGGGCTTACCCTGAAAGTTTGCACGTTGTGTCTTGACATATTAAACATTCTTTTTAGCATTTTGTGTGTTTGGATGCAGTTAGTAAATGACGTTGAAATAGCATTGAAACACATACAAGTGACATTATATTTAATACGTTCTGAAATGGGAAGCCGGTGCAGTTTTTCCAGGAGAGGTGTTGACTGGTGGTGGCGGGGTGCTAAAAGAACAAGTCGCAGCTGATCATTTGTTGCATTACTGTGGGTCTTCAGGGTCTGAACTACAACTACCTCTACTCCATCAACGGCTGGCTGCTGGTCAACCCTTGGTGGCTGTGTTTCGATTGGTCCATGGGCTGTGTGCCCACCATCACATCTCTCGCTGACCCACGATTGGTCTTTGTCCTTGTCTTCTGGTCTGTGATTGGCTGCCTCATCTTCCACACTCTTACTGGAGAGCTTGTACATGAGAAAAGGTGACTGTGGTGGTGGTGGTGTTTTTAAAATGATTAGTATGTGTTTGTGTCTGTGTCAGTGTGGGTCGTTGTTTATTGTGTTGACTGTGTAGTATTTACTGTGTTGACTGTGTAGTGTTTACGTGTAGTGTTTACAGGGAAGCAAGAGAGAGCTATTTAGAAATTGGATTTGATTGTTTTGACTGTGTATGGTTCATTGTGTTGACTGCATAGTGTTTATTGTGTTGACTGTGTATTGTTTATTCTGTTGACTGTGAATTGTTTATTGTGTGGACCATGTGTTGTGTTTTTTGTTGTTGTCTGTGTATTGTGTTGACTGTGTATTGTGTTACCTGTGTATTGTGTTGACTATTTATTATTGTATTGACTGTGTATTACTGTGCTGATTGTGTATTACTGTATTGACTGCTCATTATTTAGTTGTGTATTACTGTGTTGACTGTATATTACTGTGTTGACAATGTATTGTGTTGACTGTTTATTACTGTACTGACTGTGTATTGTGTTGATGGTGCATTACTGTTCACTGTGTATTATTGTGTTGGCTGTGCATTACTGTTCACTGTGTATTATTGTGTTGGCTGTGCATTACTGTGTTGACTGTGTATTATTGTGTTGACTGTGCATCACTGTGTTGACTGTGTACTGTATTGACTGTGTATTATTGTGTTGACTGTGCATCACTGTGTTGACTGTGCATCACTGTGTTGACTGTGTATTACTATGTTGACTGTGCATCACTGTGTTGACTGTGTATTATTGTGTTGACTGTGTACTGTGTTGACTGTGCATCACTGTGTTGACTGTGCATCACTGTGTTGACTGCATGACTGTGTATTACTGTGTGACTGTGTATTACTGTGCTGACTGTGTATTGTGTTGACTGTGCATCACTGTGTTGACTGTGTATTACTGTGTTGACTGTGCATCACTGTGTATTATTGTGTTGACTGTGTACTGTGTTGACTGTGTATTATTGTGTTGACTGTGCATCACTGTGTTGACTGTGCATCACTGTGTTGACTGTGCATTACTGTGTTGACTGTGTATTACTGTGTTGACTGTGTATTGTGTTGACTGTGTATTACTGTGCTGACTGTGTATTGTGTTGACTGTGTATTACTGTGTTGACTGTGCATCACTGTGTAGTATTGTGTTGACTGTGTATTGTGTTGACTGTACTACTGTTGACTGTGTATTACTGTTGACTGTGTATGTTGACAGTGTATTACTGTTGACTGAGTATGTTGACTGTATTACTGTTGACTGAGTATATTGACTGTGTATTACTGTTGACTGAGTATGTTGACTGTGTATTACTGTTGACTGGGTATGTTGACTGGGTATTACTGTTGACTGAGTATGTTGACTCTGTATTACTGTTGACTGTGTATTACTGTTGACTGAGTATGTTGACTGTGTATTACTGTTGACTGAGTATGTTGACTGTGTATTACTGTTGACTGTGTATTACTGTTGACTGAGTATGTTGACTGTGTATTACTGTTGACTGTGTATTACTGTTGACTGAGTATGTTGACTGTGTATTACTGTTGACTGTGTATTGCTGTTGACTGTGTGCTGTGTTCAGATGCCTCCTGCTGGGGCTGGCCCTGCTGGTCATCCCTTTTCTGCCCGCCTCCAACCTCCTGTTCCGCGTCGGATTTGTCATAGCTGAGCGAAACCTCTACCTGCCCTCTGCTGGATTTTGTATTCTTCTTACCATGGGCATGGTGCGGCTTTCCTCCTACCAACGTTTCAGATCAGTAAGTTGCCGGGGGGTAGGGTGGGAGGGGGGTTTGTGTGTGTGCATGCGTAAGGTTGTGTGTGTGTGTGCACAGGTGTGTATGTGCATATGCATGTGTATGTGTGCATGAGGTGTGTTTGTGCATGTGTGCATGCGTATGTATGTGTTTGTGTGTGTATGGGTGCATCTGTGTGTATGTGCATGCGTGTGGACATGTGGACATTGCATGCATGTCTGTGTCTGTGTGTGGTATCGTGTACAAAGGTTTACCTCCCTTCTTTTGGTCCAGTTTTCCAAGAAGTAGAAGTTTAGGTGCAGATTTTTAGCTTAAAGTCACTCACTGGGGTATTTAGTGTTTGACCACATGTATAAATTTATAGTTTTTTATAGTCATGCTTTAGAGGTGGTACTTTGATTTTCCCTCAGTATTTCTGTATGGTTGTGTGTGTGTGTGTGTGTGTGTGTGTGTGTGTGTGTGTGTGTTTTGAATGCTTCGTTCTTTGTTGAGAGTAAGAGGTGCATGCTGTCTGTTTGCTGAGGGTGTGAGGTGCATGCTATTTGTTTAGGGTGTGAGGTGTGTGCTATTTGTTTGTTGAGGGTGTGAGGTACATGGTGTTTGTTGAGGGTGTGAAGTGCATGCTGTTTGTTTCTTGAGGGTGTGAGGTACATGGTGTTTGTTGAGGGTGTGAGGTGTGCTGTTTGTTTGTTGAGGGTGTGAGGTACATGGTGTTTGTTGAGGGTGTGAGGTACATGGTGTTTGTTGAGGGTGTGAGGTATGTGGTAGTTGTTGAGAGGGTGTGAGGTGCATGTTGTTTTGTTTGTTGAGGGTGTGAGGCGCATGGTGTTTGTTGTGAGGGTGTGAGTCATGGTGTTTGTTTGTTGAGGGTGTGAGGTACATGGTGTTTGTTGAGGGTGTGAGTCATGTGTTTGTTGTTGAGGGTGTGAGGTACATGTGTGTTTTGTTGAGGGTGTGTGTAATGTGGTTGAGGGGTGAGCATGTGTTTGTTGGGTTGTAGTGTTTGTTGAGTGTTTGTTGAGGGTGTGATGTACATGGTGTTTGTGTGTTGAGGGTGTGAGGTACATGGTGTTTGTTCATTTGTTGAGGGTGTGAGGTGCATGCTGTTTGCTTGTTTGTTGAGGCTGTGAGGTACATGGTGTTTGTTGAGGGTGTGAGGTATTTGGCATTTGTTTGTTGAGGGTGTAAGGTACATGGTGTTTGTTTGTTGAGGGTGCAAGGTGCTCAATGCTGGTCTGTGTGCAGATGCTGGGGGTTGGAGTGTGTTTGCTGTGCCTCCTGTACGTTGCCAGGTGTGTCCATGTGAGTACCTGGTGTTTCCCGGTGGTAGTGGGAGGGGGGAGGAGGGGGGCTGCATTTTTCTGTGTATGTGACATGTAGTTGCATTTTGTGCCATGACTATGAGCTTCATTTTTGAAGCACACGTAGGTGTACCTTGAGCGTATGTATGTATGTGCTGCCGGAACAGAAAAGATAATTATTTCACTGAGGTGGATGTATCAGTGTTTTTATAAGAGGGAAGGTTTTGCAGTGAGGTGCACCTGTTTGTGCTTCCATAAGAGGGAAGGTCGCCTGCCTGTGTTTCTGAAAGTGGGAAGGTTTTATGAGGTGCACCTGTCTGGGTTTCCATAAGAGGGAAGGTTTGACGATGTGCACCTGTGCTTCTGCATGCAGAAAGGGGTAATATGAAAGGAGATGGTCAGAAATTCCTGGGACCTTTTGTATGCCATTTTAGGTCACAAATATCATCACGATCATCCAAACAGGGTCGCATGAAGTGAATAAACCCCAAATTTGCAACAGAAAGTGAGTTTTATCACATTTGTGTCCTTCAGTGTGTGTATGCTCCTTTCAGACATTTGATCTAGATCTAGTTTCTGAGTTACCGTGCACGCTTCCGGAGTGCTGATGTCGGCAAAACAATTGATTGTGTACTGAGGACTTACCCATTTACAGACTGTAATCAAACTTCAAAGTCACTTTTGTTGCAAATGTTCGCTTCATTTGCTAAATATGACCCTGTTTGAGTGATTCTGATATTTTTGGCTCAAAATGGCATTTATGATGTCCCAGGAATTTCCGACCGTCTCCTTAGATATTAACCAGAAAGGTGTTGTAATGAGATGCACCTGTCTGTGTTTCCTTAAGAGGGAAAGTGTTGTATCTATGTTTTTGTAAAAAGGAAGGTGCTATAATAAGGTGCATCTGTGTGTTGAGAGGTGTTACCGTATGATGAGGTGCACCTGTCTGTGTTTCCACAAGAGGGACGATGTTGTAGTGAGGCACACCTGTGTGTTGAGAGATGTTACCATATGATGAGGTGCACCTGTGTGTGTGTTTCCACAAGAGGGAAAGTGTTATTAATGAAGCCCACCTGTGTGTTAAGAGACAACGTTTACATACAATGAGATGCACCAGTCTGTGTTTCCACAAGAGGGAAGGTGTTGTAATGAGCTGCACCTGTGTGTCTGAACAGCGGAGCAGGCACTGGAGAGGGGAGCTGCCGCTGTATACGGAGGGAGAGAAGGTCTGCCCCCTGAACGGCAAGGTGACTGACCTCTTGTCATTGTCCCTTTAGTGGTTATACTTAGAGTCCCCGCAATGTGGGTGACTGCTTGTCATTGTCCTTTTAGTGGGGATAGTCCCCACAGTGTGGGTGACGGCTTGTCATTGTCCCTTTAGCGGTTATATTTAGAGTCCCCACAATGTGGGTGACTGCTTATTGTCCTTTTAGTGGGGATAGGCCCCACAGTGGGGGTGACTGCTTGTCATTGTCCCTTTAGCGGTTATACTTAGAGTCCCCACAATGTGGATGACTGCTTGTCATTGTCCTTTTAGTGGGGATAGTCCCCACAGGGGTGGGTGACTGCTTGTCATTGTCCCTTTAGCGGTTATACTTAGAGTCCCCACAATGTGGATGACTGCTTGTCATTGCCCCTTTTAGTGGGGATAGTCCCCACTGTGTGGGTGACTGCTTGTCATTGTCCCTTTAGTGGGGATAGTCCCTACAGTGTGGGTGACTGCTTGTCATTGTCCCTTTAGTGGGGATAGTCCCTACAGTGTGGGTGACTGCTTGTCATTGTCCCTTTAGTGGGGATAGTCCCTACAGTGTGGGTGACTGCTTGTCATTGTCCCTTTAGTGGGGATAGTCCCTACAGTGTGGGTGACTGCTTGTCATTGTCCCTTTAGTGGGGATAGTCCCTACAGTGTGGGTGACTGCTTGTCATTGTCCCTTTAGTGGGGATAGTCCCTACAGTGTGGGTGACTGCTTGTCATTGTCCCTTTAGTGGGGATAGTCCCTACAGTGTGGGTGACTGCTTGTCATTGTCCCTTTAGTGGGGATAGTCCCTACAGTGTGGGTGACTGCTTGTCATTGTCCCTTTAGTGGTTATGGTCCCCACAGTATGGCTGATTGCTTTTCATTGTCCTTTTAGTGGGGATAGTCCCCACAGTGTGGATGACTGCTTGTCAGTAAAAATGGTGCTTAACGTCCACAGAAACCATGAGGCTTATTAGGGATGGGGAGAAGGGGGGGAAGACGGTATGGAGGTGGGGGAGAGGGAGATTATATGCCTATCATACACTGTCACCACACAAAAAATGACTTCTGTTAAGGTGGGCAGCGGTGAGAGCCATTTTAATATTTCATAATTATGAGGGACAAAGTCACAAGACAGTGTCCACAGACCACACCTTTTGAAGAGAAAGGAGAGCCGAAGCGGTATTGAACCAAGGTCCTTCCGCTTACCAGCCTAACATCTTACCACTAGGCCAAACCAGCTCATACTGCTTGTCGTTGTCCCTTTAGTGTTTATAGTCCCCACAGTTTGTATGACTGCTTTTCATTGTCCTTTTAGTGATTAGTCCCTTTTCATTGTCCTTTTAGTGGTTATAGTCCCTTCCATTGTCCCTTTAGTGGTTATAGTCCCTTCCATTGTCCCTTTAGTGGTTATAGTCCCTTCCGTTGTCCCTTTAGTGGTTATAGTCCCTTCCATTGTCCCTTTAGTGGTTATAGTCCCTTCTTCCATTGTCCCTTTAGTGGTTATAGTCCCTTCCATTGTCCCTTTAGTGGTTATAGTCCCTTCCATTGTCCCTTTAGTGGTTATAGTCCCTTCCATTGTCCCTTTAGTGGTTATAGTCCCTTCATTGTCCCTTTAGTGGTTATAGTCCCTTCCATTGTCCCTTTAGTGGTTATAGTCCCTTCCATTGTCCCTTTAGTGGTTATAGTCCCTTCATTGTCCCTTTAGTGGTTATAGTCCCTTCCATTGTCCCTTTAGTGGTTATAGTCCCTTCTCATTGTCCCTTTAGTGGTTATAGTCCCTTCCATTGTCCCTTTAGTGGTTATAGTCCCTTCTATTGTCCCTTTAGTGGTTATAGTCCCTTCTGTTGTCCCTTTAGTGGTTAGTCCCATTCATTGCCCCTTTAGTGGTTATAGTCCCTTTCATTGCCTCTTTAGTGGTCAGTCTCCACCGCTTGTTTTGTCCTGGAATAGGCCTTGAAGTTTGTCTGGCAAAGTCTGCATGAACCCTGAACCCTGACTCATGAAGCAGCTAAAAATTATCATCTCCAGTAGCCTTCACGTGCAAGCTCAGTACGCTGCGTTGGAATTCTGCCACTTCTGTACAGTCTTCAAACTCTGATGTTTAGGGCAGTAGTGTCACTGTTCCACAGTATTATTGATAACTATACATACGTGTAGGGTGGTCTTGCTAACTCTTTGTACGTATCATGCAACAGGTTCACTACAACATCGCCAAGCTTCAGGCCGATCGTGGCGAAGGCGACTACGCCATCTATAAATACCGTCTGGCCATCGAGTGAGTGCTTGTTATTGCCGTGCAGTTAGAAATAAGAGTCTGAGAGCTTTTTGTGTGTGTATTGTAATCTCTAAGTTACACTGTGCAGCAGGGGATATGCCAGCTGCTCTTTCATTATTGTTAGTGAGGTTTGACGGTCGTCGTTCATCACCTGTTCGTCATGGTTCATCACTTGTTTGACTGCCATTCTTCATCATCTGTCCGTCATCATTCATCGCCTGTTTGGCTGTCATCATTCATCGCCTGTTTGTCATGGTTCATCACTTGTTTGACTGCCATCCTTCATCATCTATCTGTCATCATTCATTGCCTGTTTGATTGTCATTGTTTGTCACCTGTTTGTCATGGTTCATCACTCATTGACTGCCATCCTTCATCATCTGTCTGTCATCATTCATCGCCAGTTTGACTGTCATTGTTCATCATGTGTTTGACTGTCATTGTTCATCACCTGTTTGTCATCGTTTATTACCTATCTGACTCATCATTATCCACCTGTTTGATTTCCATTGGTCATCACCTGTTTGTCATCATTTATTACCTATTTGACTCATCATTTACCACCTGTTTAACTGACATCATTCATGACACCTGTTTAACTGCCATCATTCATGACACCCATTTAATTGCCATCATTCATGACACCTGTTTAATTGCCATCATTCATGACACCTGTTTGACTGCCACCATTCATAACACCTGTTTGACTGTCATCATGTCATCATTACCATCTGCTTGACTGTCATTGTTCATGACACCTGTTTGACTGCCATCTTTCATCACCTGTGTGACTGCAGCTTTCAGTTCAACTTTGAGCCTCATACATGTATATTATATACTCTATCATAGAGTGATTCAGTGCATCAGAAATGTGTTCGTTACCGCGATGGTTTGTGGTGTGCTCCGGCAGACTCAACCCTGAGTACGACCAGGCCATGAACAACCTGGCCAACATCCTCAAGGACCGTGGGGAGACTCTGGAGGCGGAGGCGCTGTTGATGAAGGCCGTTAACATCAAGTGAGTGGCTCTGCTCTCCAGCAGCAAATTCAGAATGTGCCGTGAAATGTTCCAGAGTGATTGTCAAGGCTTCTGGCAGTTTGGTTTGATGAATGGTGTTAGATGTGAAGAGATTATGTGTTGATCAGTTGTCACAATGTTGGCTTTAAGCTATGGAAGTTGGAGTCACATTTTGTTGTTGAGGTGAATGCTTTAGAATGATCTTGTCAACTGCCAGTTTTGTTTGATGAGTGGTGTTAAATGTGAAGATATCATGAGTTGATCAAATGTCACAGTGCTGGTGTTAAGCTATAGAAGTTGGGGTCACATTTTGTTGAGGTGAATGGTTTAGAATGATCTTGTCAACTGGCTGTTTTGGTTTGTCGGGTGGTGTTAAATGTGAAGATAGTATGTGTTGATCAATTGTCACAATGTTGGCTTTAAACTATGGAAGTTGCGGTCACATTTTGTTGAGGTGAATGCTTTAGAATGATCTTGTCAACTGGCTGTTTTGGTTTGTCGGGTGGTGTTAAATGTGAAGATATTATGTGTTGATCAATTGTCACAATGTTGGCTTTAAACTATGGAAGTTGCAGTCACATTTTGTTGAGGTGAATGCTTTAGAATGATCTTGTCAACTGGCTGTTTGGTTTGATGAATGGTGTTAAATGTTGTCACAATGTTGGCTTTAAGCTATGGAAGTTGGGGTCACATTTGGTTGTTGGGGTGAATGCTTTAGAATGATCATGTCAGTGGTAGAGGGTAAAAGAGGAGGAAGTGAAGTGTGCATTACAAAAATGCATTTCTGCTCTGGAAGTAGGTGACCTCTTTACTGAATTCTGCCTTCCCAGAATTTGGAGCAGTGTGAATGAATCTGGAAGTAGGTAACATGTTTACTGATTTCTCCCAGCCCAGAGTTTGCCAAAATGTGAAAGAATCTGCAAGTAGGTAACATGTTTACTGATTTCTCCCAGCCCAGAGTTTGCCAAAATGTGAAAGAATCTGCAAGTAGGTAACATGTTTACTGATTTCTCCCAGCCCAGAGTTTGCCAAAATGTGAAAGAATCTGCAAGTAGGTAACATGTTTACTGATTTCTCCCAGCCCAGAGTTTGCCAAAATGTGAAAGAATCTGCAAGTAGGTAACATGTTTACTAAACTCTGCCAACCCAGAGTTTGTGGAACTGTGGATGAATCTGGAAGTAGGTAACATGTTTACTGAATTTTCCCAGCCCAGAGTTTGTGGAAATGTGAATGAATCTGGAAGTTGGTAACATGGTTTCTGATTTCTCCCAGCCCGGAGTTTGCGGCAGCATGGATGAACTTGGGAATTGTACAGGCCCAACTGCAAAAGTACAAGGATGCAGAAACCAGTTACCACACCGCTATTCTGCACCGTCGCAAGTACCCGGACTGCTACTACAACTTGGGCAACCTGGTGAGATCACTTTTGGTGTTTGAATTCACCCACCCCTTTGCATTCACCCACCCTTTTGCATTCACCCACTCTTTTGCATCCACCCACCCCTTGGAATTTACCCACTCTTTTGCATTTACCGACCCCTTTGAATTCACCCACCCCATTGCATTCATTCACCCCTTTGCATTCACCCACCCATTTGAATTCACCCACCCCTTTCCATTCACCCACCTCTTTGCATTCACCCACCTCTTTGCATTCACCCACTCTTTTGCATTCACCCACCCTTTTGCATTTACCTACCCCTTTGCATTCACCCACCCCTTTGAATTTACCCACCCCTTTGAATTCACACACTCTTTTGCATTCATCCACCCCTTTGTATTCACCAACCCCTTTGCATTCACCCACACCTTTGAATTCACCCACCCCTTTGCATTCACCCACCCCTTTGCATTCACCCACTCCTCCTCACCCTGGCAAACCACTACCCTGCATTTCTTCAAGTACCTGGACTCCTACAAGAAGTAACAATAAACAATATACTTCATTTGTCTCAGCAGCATATTTCCTCCCAAATCCCCAACTGCTGCCTGCATCATTGCAAGCCTCCGAACTGCTGCTGTGAGGTGGGCAGCCTGTGGAGATCATGGGGTTTGCATGGTCTTTGAAAGTTTGGGGAAACTGAGGTGCTCTTTCCCAGGCCTGGAAAGCAGGGGGGGGGGGGGCATTTGTGGGCGGGTTGTGCACAGGTGCAACTAGGCAGTCATTTGATCTGGGGAAATTGGTTTTGAGAAAGGTTTGGGAATTTTGAAGTCAAAAATGTCCTGTGCAGCACCTCTGCATCACTGTACTGTACCTTTGGCTGCATTCATTCCTGATACCCCCTTCCTTACCCTCCCCCCCCCCCCCACCCTCCCCACCGAGTCCTCCAAGACGACTGCTGTTTCAGTGTGTGACATCTGGAGACTGGCTCTTGTATTGTTCCCTGTGGTGTTGCAGTATTTGGAGCAGAAGCGCCACCAGGAGGCGCTGGCAGCTTGGCACAACGCAACCATTCTCAAACCTGAACACCTCAACTCCTGGTCCAATGCCATCATTCTTCTCGACAACCTGGGTACGTTGTCTCCTGCTCTTTTACACAACCTGGTTACACTTATTGTCTCCAGTTTTCTCTGCAACTTGGGTATTTTGTCTCATGTTGTTTCTACAACCTGGGTACATTGTCTCCTGTTTTCTCTACAACCTGGGTATGTTTCCTGTTTTTTTCTACAACCTGGGTATGTTGTCTCCTGTTTTCTCTACCACCTGGGTACACTGTCTCCTGTTTTCTCAACAGCCTGGGTATGTTGTCTCCTGTTTTCTCTACAACCTGGGTATGTTGTCTCCTTTTTTCTCTACAACCTGGTATGTTGTCTCCTTTTGTTTCTACAACCTGGGTACATTGTCTCTTTCTACAACCTGGGTATGTTGTCTCCTTTTTTCTCTACAACCTGGGTATGTTGTCTCTTGTTTTCTGCTTGGTATGTTGTCTCTTGTTTTCTTTACAACCTGGGTACATTGTCTCTCTCTACAACCTGGGTATGTTGTCTCCTTTTTTCTCTACAACCTGGGTATGTTGTCTCTTGTTTTCTGTACAACCTTGGTACGTTGTCTCTTGTTTTCTTTACAACCTGGGTATGTTGTCTCTTGTTTTCTGTACAGTTGTGGTATGTTGTCTCTTGTTTTCTGTACAACCTGGGTATGTTGTCTCCTGTTTTCTCCACAACCTGGGTATGTTGTCTCCTGTTTTCTGTACAACCTGGGTATGTTGTCTCCTGTTTTCTTGACAGCCTGTCTCCTGTGTTTTCAGTAACTTGGGTATATTAGTTGTTTCCTGTTTTTAGATGACCTGGGTACATTGTCTCCTGTTTTCTTAACAGCCTAAGTGTCTCCTGTGTTCTCTAAAACTTGGATATATATTAGTTGTTTCCTGTTTGTTTGTTTTCACAACCTGGGTGTTGTTCTTGTCTCCTGTTTCCTCAACAACCTGGGTATGTTGTCTGTTGTTGTTTTTCAACAACTTTGGTACGGTGTCTCCTGTTTTCATGACATGCTGATACTTGTTTAGAACGACAGATTCATTTTTCAGTGCAGGACTATGATACAACCCACTAAAGATGCTGAAAGAAAACTAAAGAGACTGAAAGAAATATTGTTCACAGTATTTTCCTGGACAGGTCACCGGTGTTGTCATGGAAACAGGAGACAGTTAAGAGCATTATCATGGACAGGTCGCCAGGTTAAGGACGTTGTCATGGACAGGTCACCAGGTGCACCATAGTTAAGGGCATTGTCCTAGACAGGTCACCAGGTGCACTGTATTTAAGGGCATGGTCATGGACAAGTCACCAGGTGCAGCATAGTTAAGGGCGTTGTTATGGACAGGTCACCAGGTGCATCATAGTTAATGGCATTGTCATGGACAGGTCACCAGGTGCACCATAGTTAAGGATGTCATGGACAGATCACCAGGTGCAGTGTAGTTAAGGATGTTGTCATGGACAGGTCACCAGGTGCACTGTAGTTAAGGACGTTGTCATGGTTAGGTCACCAGGTGCACTGTAGTTACGGGTGTTGTCATTGACAGGTCACCAGGTGCACCATGGTTAAGGGCATTATCATAGACAGGTTGCTGTGTGCAGCGTAGTTAAGGGTGTTACCATGGACTGTGAGTGGCACTTCCCCCCTCCCCCCAACAGGTCATGGAGTGCAGCATAGCATGTTGTCATAGACAGCTCACCAGGTGCAGCGTAGTTAAGGACGTTGTCGTGGACAGGTCACCAGGTGCAGCATAGTTAAGGACATTATCATGGACAGGTCACCAGGTGCGGCATAGTTAAGGACATTATCATGGACTGGTCACCAGGTCCAGCATAGTTAAGGACATTATCGTGGACTGGTCACCAGGTGCAGCGTAGTTAAGGACATTATCATGGACAGGTCACCAGGTGCAGCATAGTTAAGGACATTATCAGGACAGGTCACCAGGTGCAGCTAGTTAAGGACATTATCATGGACAGGTCACCAGGTGCAGCGTAGTTAAGGACATTATCATGGACAGGTCACCAGGTGCAGCATAGTTAAGGACATTATCACGGACAGGTCACCAGGTGCAGCGTAGTTAAGGACATTATCATGGACAGGTCACCAGGTGCAGCGTAGTTAAGGACATTATCACGGACAGGTCACCAGGTGCAGCGTAGTTAAGACCGTTACCATGGACTGTGAGTGACCCTCCCCCCCTCCAACAGGTCACCAGGAGCAGGCAGTGAAGATGGGGGAGGTGGCCCTCAAGTACCTGCCGGAGGCTGCAGCGCTGTGGTTCAACATCGCTAATGTGCGTGGCAAGCTGGAGCAGTGGGAGGAGTCGGAGCACTGCTTCCTCACCGCTATACGATTGGACGGCCACGAGGCACGCTACCACCTCAATCTAGGTCAGTTTTAAGGTTGGGGGTGGAGATGTCAGTTGGGTGGTAGGGGTGCAGTTGCTGTTTGAAAACGGTGCTCAGAGTGTGGCCCATGGCATAAAGTTTTTTCGTTATATGTGTGTGTGTGTGTGGTGTATGTGTGTGTGTGCATGTGTGTGTGAGTGTGTGTTCATTTCAGCAGGTGGAGCAGATAAGCTCAAGGAATGCGTGCCCAGCTACAGGTAGAGTAGATAGTCATGTTGCTGTGTCTGCTCTACCTTTCAGGTGCGCTGTACCACTAGTGGGGTAGATAAGCTGATTCTGTTCTACCTTTCAGGTGTGCTGTGCCACAGGTGGGGTAGATAAGCTGATTCTGTTCTACCATTCAGGTGTGCTGTAGCACAGGTGGGGTAGATAGGCTTGAGGCATACAGTGTCTGCTCTACCTTTCAGGTGTGCTGTACCACATGTGGGGTAGATAGGATCAAGGCATAGTGTCTGCTCTACCTTTCAGGTGTGCTGTACCACAGGTGGGGTAGATAGGCTCAAGGCATACAGTGTCTGCTCTACCTTTCAGGTGTGCTGTACCACAGGTGGGGTAGATAGGCTCAAGGCATACAATGTCTGCTCTACCTTTCAGGTGTGCTGTACCACAGGTGGGGTAGATAGGCTCAAGACACATACAGTGTCTGCTCTACCTTTCAGGTGTGCTGTACCACAGGTGGGGGAAGCTGGACAAAGCGGAGAAGGCATACAGTCAGGCTCTCCAGCTGGACCCCAACAACCCAAGCACGCTGGAGAACCTCGGCATGCTGCAGAAAAAGCGCGGGACGTCTTGATGCCGCCGGGCTTCTAGCCGCAACAAACTGACCTTGCCAGCGCACGTGAAGCATAACATGATGTGGACGAAATGTGGCGAGCCTCAGAATAGAACACGATGTGGACAAAATGTGGCGAGTCTCAGAGCCGCAGAGACCATACAGCTTTATTCCAGTATTACCCAAGCGTGCTTCCAAAGAAGGGACATGCTGCAGACAAAGTTCAGCGTGTTGTGACGCCGGAGGTTTTCCTGGCTGGACAGCGATCAGGAAAAGGTGGGGCAAGCCTCTGTGCCAGGAAAACCGAAAGCTACATACACCCAGGTGACCCAGCCGCGCTTGAAGTGACAGCGTTCTGCCGATTAGACCATGGCTCGGGTCCTAGTCGTGCACAATAGTTACATGATTTAATTCATAGATTCCTTGAGGGTTTGAAGCGTAAGAGGGCAAGATACGGGAGGAATAGATAGATGGGAGGGGGAGAGAGGTGTGGGGAAGACAGGTGTGAAGTGGGGGGGGGGGGGGGAGGTGTTAGAGAAAGGAGGGAGAAGGGTGGGGATGGAGGGAGGGGTGTGTGAGAGAGTGGGGGGGGGGGGACAAAAAAGAGGGAGGGGGGAGGTGTGAGGGAGAGGGGTAAAAATGATGGGAGAAAGCTGAAAGAAAGCAGTGAAAGAGACAGGTGAAGGACAGAGAGGCAGTTGAGAGATACGTGCTGAATTTTAAGAGAGAGAGGGGGGGGGTGCAACGGAGAGAGGTTTGAGGCAGAGCGGACTGAAGGAGAAAAGTGTGGCAGAGACGGATTATGAAGAACAGGGATATATAGAGAGAGGTGACTGACCACACCTGTCCTTGCATTCTTCCTCCATGGAATGGAGTTGCTGGCGATGCATGGCTAAGTATGTTTTTATTTCCTTTGTTGGCATTTCATAGGTCACATCTTGTTCAAGTCTTCCAGGGATTGCTCGTTCTTTTTTTGCTGCGTTTTCCTAACATTCCGCTGAGCAGAGCTATACTGAGCAGCGTAGCCGCTGTTGGTTTATGCAGCATGATGTCGCTCAGGCCACAACTCTTCTCTATACATGCATAGTGACGGGTACTGCTGAACAGTGATTGGAGTATGTATTATTGGCGGGAGCTGCCACAAGTATCATTTTTGTTGCGACAAAGGTTTTGTCGCGACAGACACGTGTTTGCATGTTTGTCGCGACAAAACACATCTTCTTGTCGCGGCACAAATATGCTTGTCACGACAAAACGTTTGTCATGACAAAATTATGTTTGTTGCAAGAAATATTTGTCACAACAAAACTTTTGTCACGACAAAATATTTTTGTCATGACAAAGGTTTTGTCGTGACAAGCATACTTTTGTCGTGACAAAAGACGTGTTTTGTCATGACCAGACTTTTTGTGGTGATAAAAATGATACTTATCGCAGCTCATGTCAGTGATAAATATGTGTCACATTATTGTAAGAGGGTACAAAGGCATTGGATGTCACAATCGAAAAGACTTGGGTCTTAATGCAAGACACAGTGCTTAAGTGTATATATATATATATGTAATGAGTACTGCTGAAAAGTGAACGGAGTACGTGCCGCGGTATTGTGTAAGGGTACGCAGGCATTGGACATCGCAATTGGGCAGAGAGTTGGTGGGGGGGGGTGTGAAAGAAAAGACTTGGGTCCAAATGCATGACACAGTGCTTGAGTGTGTGTGTATATATATATATATATATATATAATACATAGTGACAGGTACTGATGAACAGTGAATGGAGTATGTGTTGCATTATTGTGGGAGGGTACACAGACATTGGATGTCACAATGGGGTGGAGAAGTGTGTGTGGGGAGGGGGGGGGGGGGGGGGTCCAAATACAAGGTACAATGCTTGAATGTAGATATATATATATATATAATGTATAGTGGCGGGTACTGCTGAACAATGACTGGACTATGTGTTACATTATTGTGGGAGGGTACGCAGACATTGGATGTCACAGTGGGGTGGAGAAGGTTGAGGGGAGTGGGGGTGGGGGTGTGGGGGGGGGTTGTCAAGGAAAAGACTTGGGTCCAAATGTGGCAATACCCACTTTTAGCCCTGTCGGTTCGCTGTCCTCAGATGGTTTGAGGATGCATGTGTGCGTGTGCTTGTGTATAGCACTGGCATAGTACAGAATGAACTGATGTGACTATGCCAACATACTGCATGAAGTTCATTCTGCACACACACGCATGCACACACACACAAACACACACACAGAGAAACACACACACACACACACGCACACACACATGCACGCATGCGCACACACACAAACAAACGCACATACACACACACACACACACACACATGCATTCTCATACCATTTGAGGACCTCAAACCGACATGGCTAAAAGTGGGCAAGGTACAGTGCTTGAATGTATAGTACATATATACAATGCATAGTGTTAGTGCTGACAGTGAATGCAGTATGTGTCGCACTGTTGTGGGGAGGGTACGCAGGCACTGGACATCATGGGGGGGGGGGGGGGGGGGGGGGTTCAAGGAAAAGACTTGGGTCCAAATGCAAGATGAGTGTGGAATATATAGTGTATATATATATATAGATATACAAATTTATATTGCCTAGTGCTGTCAGTGAATGGAGTATGTGTCACGCTGTGGTGGGAGGGTGCACCAACACTGGACATCACAATGTGGCAGAGAAGTGTTCGGGGGGGGGGGGGGGCAGACTTGGGTCCAAATGCAAGAAACAGTGCTTGGGTTTGTAGACATATAGATATATATATAATGAAAAAATTGAATTTTGTCTTTGGCATTTGATGGCACTGTCCACAACTCATTTTCTTCTGTGATGTTCTTGAATTCCAGGAGCAGGTGTTGTCAACTTGTTCGTATGAAGTGTTGCTGTTGTTGTTGTTGTTGTTGTTCACAGCTGACACGTGGTTTCTGAAAACAGCTGAGAGTCGAATGGAATAGCAAGTTGTTTCTAGCACTGGTATCGCCATTGAAGTTGTGTGTACTAGCACTGACTAAGGAAAGTGCATGAATGTGGACCCAGTGTATCAGTGAGTGTCTTCATTTGAGATGTTGAGACAGGCAGCATATATTTAAAATAAAATAAAAATCTGCCCTTTGTTATACAGTAGCACATGTTTGCGTTGTTTCTTTGTTTGTTTTTTAACCGTTTTAGTGCAATGGTGTCACTTGAAAACGACCGTTAAAAGTGCGAAACTGGAAACCCTTAAGCCTTTTCGTTTTCTTTTTCGCACTGGCATGTGAAAGGATTTTCATCACAATGCATAGCATTAAAGTAGAAGTGTCATAGGACCAGAAAATATACTGTTTGGAGGCGGGTCCATGCATCTTTCAGCCCGGAAATTTTACTGGTTGGGGCAGCGAAGGGGTTAAAATATGGGGTGGGGTGGGTGGGGTGTTTTCTTTTGGGCGGGGGGGGGGGGGGGGGGGGGTTGTCGTATTTGCCCGTATGAACATATTGTGTACCACCAGCTGAAGAGCAATTAATGCTGTAGGTGAGCACTTTTAGTACTTTTTTCTTCTTCTTTTTTGGCTGAACAAGGGAGGAAGAGAGGAATCAACCCTTATCGTGAATGATAACAACTGTTGCATGCATTATTGTAATAAGATTTAAAAATTACTGTTATACTGGATACGGTTTGCTTTCTCTGCGTGACGGAGATGGAGAGCATTGTGGAGAGCAGACCCTAGCCATTTGACTCAACAACGAACTGGTACACAGCTTCATTTTGGTCGGATTCTGATGTTTTCAAAAGAAAGACTCCAGCTTTGCTAGTGAATCTGAAAATGGAAACCCCTTTCCAGTGTGGAAATTCATTGGCTGTTCAGACCGACTTATCTACCAGCGTGACAAGAGAGCAAGGATGATGTCAGCATGTGTTACGCATCACCGGTGGTAACAGTGTGGATGGTGGGTCATCCGTTGTGATGTGTGTTCGTACCTCCTCTGTTCTCATCATGCGCTATGGTTTTGGATAGTGGGTCATCCGTTGTGATGTGTGTTCACACCTCCTCTGTTCTCATCATGCGCTGTAGTTTTGGATAGTGTGGATAGTGGGTCATCCGTTGTGATGTGTGTTCGCACCTCCTCTGTTCTCATCATGCGCTATAGTTTTGGATAGTGTGGATAGTGGGTCAACCGTTGTGATGTGTGTTCGCACCTCCTCTGTTCTCATCGTGCGCTATAGTTTTTGATAGTGTGGATAGTGGGTCATCCGTTGTGATGTGTGTTCGCACCTCCTCTGTTCTCATCATGCACTTTAGTTTTTGATAGTGTGGATAGTGGGTCATCCGTTGTGATTTGTGTTCGTACCTCCTCTGTTCTCATCATGCGCTATAGTTTTGGATGTGGTGAAAGCTGCCTGTCGGTATTATTGTCTGATCAGCGTTGTTCAGCCCCAAGACTTCCCATGTCCAAACCTATGGTGTTGGAGTTTTCCAATAGGAAACATTCATAATGTGTGTGTTGAATACCATGTATTACATTCTTTTGTGTGATCACATACCCCTAGACTGCCCATGTCAGAACCTTTAATGTTAGAGTTTTCTGTCTAACTGGAAACATTCATAATGTGTGTGGTGATACCACATGTTGCATTCTTCTGCGAGTGTGAGCACTTAATTACTGCTTACTAGTTTTGGTGAGCATCTCATTAACTGGTGACGCTCCTGACAGTGCTTGTGGCAATGTAAGCTGTGGTATTATACAACTTACAGCCTCCGATCTCAGCATTGTCTTTTTGTGAGTTTTACCTGCAGATGTCGCAGAATCATGCGAGATGAATGTTGCCCATTTTTGTGGAGGTTTCATTTTCTCTGTTGAATTTGTTTATCTGTTTTCATGGGCGTTGTGATTTTTTTTCCCTTCCCCTTCATTGTTTACTTGTTTTCACGGAGGGAGGTGTTGGTGATTTTTACCACAGTTTAGTTTTTTTGTTTTGTTTTTTCTTGTAAATTTTCATGAAAAATTGTATGTCTGTGTAAGTGTTGATTTTTCCAACCATGAAAGGATTAGGCAAGTTGTGAGTCAACTTTTAATCTTTGCTTCTTTTTTTTCCTCTTTTTTTACCTTGACCTGATGTCAAAGGATGTTGGAAAGATAAAACTACAAGTTTATTTTGGGGCGATAAATTCCTGCTTGATGAAGCTCAAACTTTGTATGGTTGTCACTGACATAAACAAAGACATAATATATCTTGTTCTCATTTTAGTGGCCTGTATTCAAGAGAGGTAAATAATGTTTCAGGACTCTTCAAAAACTTTAGTGTTAGCCTTTTCTCAGAGTGATCATGTTGAATGTTGGTTAGTGGGGCATTTTTGCTCAGGTACTATAAATAGGTTTTGATGTAATTTTTAGAGATGGTTTGCCTTTTGCATTCGCACATGAGTGAATGGAACCTAACACTTGTATAAGAGAAATCGTTGTGAGCACTAAAACAAAATTTAATGCACTTTTATTAATACATCATTTTATCAGCCTATTTGTAGACTGTAGACTTTTTTCCACACATTTGTGCATATATTATGCTCAGTTATCGCACACACATGAAAAAAGAACTCTTGATTTTTCAAGAAGACTTTGATCACGATTCTGTGCACTCCTTACTGTTGCTTTTGCTTCTGGTATTGGGTTCTGACCATAGCTCCTTTATATCCTGTCATCTTGTTAACAGTGCATTGCTCAATTGTTGCTTCTTTTGTACTCCAACTCAACTTGGATGCCAGTAGTGTGTCCATTATACAAGACATGATGTCGCAACCTTTGATTGGGCTGCATGCCAGTTTTGTGACATATCTATATTATGAAATGAGCAATCAATTGTTGATGACATGTGACCCATCTGGAATAATAAAACCTTTTTACAGTATGTTTGTTCTTGCTGTGTGTGTGTGTGTGTGTGTGTGTGTGTGTGTGTGTGTGTGTGTGTGTGTGTGTGTGTGAGTGAGTGTGTGTTGTGTGTGATGTGAGTGTGTGTGTGTGTGTGTGTGTGTGTGTGTGTGTGTGCATTCTGCTGTCTGTCTTTCAAACTGCAAGTGTTCTCTTCATTGTTTTATTTATTTATCAGTTTACCTTCACACACCCAAAATATCAGTTCATCCATGGCATACATTTTAATGTGGAAGCTTCCTTGGCTACTTCAAAAACCTGTTCCAATTACCTTCACCTGTTTCAAGGTCACAGCTAGGCTGGAAAGGTGAAAGAAAAAATTGTTGTTTTTATGCCTAGTCAGCCAGGATGGTTGTATCACAGCAAACACTGGAAGGGTCTAAACAAAAGGACCTGACGGTGGCCAAACTTTTGCACACCTAAGTAAACATGGTGCTTAATGTCCACAGAAACCATAAGGCTTATTAGGGACGGGGAGAAGGGGGTGGGTGGGTGAAGGGGGTATGGAGGTGGGGGAAGAGGGAGATTATACACCTATCGCTACACTGTCACCACCAGATTGATTCCTGCATTAAGATGGGCAGCGATGAAAGCCATTTTAATGGACAAAGTCACAGGACAGTGTCCACAAACCACAACCTTTTTGAAGAGAAAGGAAAGCCGAAGTGGTATCGAACCGAGGTCCTTCCGCTTACCAGCATAACGCCTTACCGCTAGGCCAAACCGGCTCTTCAATTTTTTGCAGGCCTGAAGAGGACATATCTCTGGTGTAGGAGACTCGGGTCATTAAAAAAAAAAAAAAAAAAAAATTGTATGACGTCTTTCGAGCGCTAATTCACTCCCTTGTTTGTTGATTTTGGAGAGAAGAAAAAAGACCAAGCAAATTGTATCTGTCAAGTTTAAAAGAGGATGTACCGCTGGCGGAGTTTATGTACCTTGTATTTACACGCATGCCAGGTGAGAGTTACTGCAGGCGACTTAGGTCTTTGTTGTTGTACTTGGGCTACGTACTTTGAGCGCCAGTTAGCTCCCTTGTGTGTTGATTCTGTCCAGTTTAGTCGACAAAACGAAACAGTACTGCAAAACAATCAGCTTTTGAAAGTGCTAAGACGGCATAGGCAACAACAACAAACAAACAAAACAAAAATACAAAAAACAGTCCAGCATGGTGTTTGGTTTCTGCCTTTGTTGTTTCACTCAGTCCTTTCTCGCAAGTTACAAATTTATTTGAATGGCCCGTCAGCTGCTCGGGGTCACCTCAGGAAAAATGTTCTAACAAAGATGAATAAAAAAGTAGTGGCGTGTGACTGTGGTCCCTGTCACTGTGTGTGCAGGCGGGGTGCAGGTCTTTACAAGGCACCATGCACAAGGCGTCGTATATAGCAGTGGGGTGAGGGGAGTTCGAGTTCTTTCGAATTAAAAAGAAAGATGTATGAGAGATGTTTGTTCATTTTCGTATGTTTTGTATGCTTGCATACCATCGATTTGTATAATTATGGGTATCTGCGCATTGTATGTTTTTCTTTAACCCTTTCACCGCCAAGCTTTCCGCGCGGTCACTCGAAAAATGACAAATAAAAGTGCCAAATTTGAAAGGAGCACGTGATTTTGTTTTGATTTTTTTAAATTTATTTTTTAATCAAAATGCACAATAATGAAAGTAGGTTTGTTACAGGACCATCAGATATACTGTTTGCAGGCATGTATGTGTGCACTTTTCAGCCCCGGAAAGTTTACAGGCTGGGGCAGTTAAGGGGTTAAGTTGTAATGCGCTTTGAGTTTACGAAGGTGCTCTAAAAGTTCCCTATTATTATTATAGCACGATGGGTTTGAGATCACGTGCTCACGGACTTGCCCAAAACACAACTGGGTTATTATTACATACTTAGATGTCAAAAACAAAAAGCTGAAAACATTTTCTTTGTGATGGTTTACTGTACCTACCAACAGTGCTGACTAAATCGTACAAAATGTGTTTGGTCGTACAAAAAGTATTGCATCATTTTTGCATGCGCTCATGTGTACACACATACACATGAGCATGCACATACACAAACACACACATGTGCGCACATACATGTGTGCACACACACGCACGCACGCGCACACACACACACACACACACACACACACACACACACACACACACACACACACACACACACACACACACACACACACATACTCATGCATAATGCACACATACACACACACACACACACGCACGCACGCACGCACGCACACAGGCATATGCACACAGACACACACACTCACAGGCATATACTCGCAAACGCGCACACACACACATAGGCATAATCACGCAAACACAGACACACATAAACACACACACACACACACACACACACACACACACACACACACACACACACACACACACACACACACACACACACACACACACACACACGCAAACACAGACTCCACTAGCACCACCACCACCACCACCACCACCAGGCACATCAACTCTGCCCACATCCACCCCCACCCCTCCAACCTACGGATACGCATGGTCGGTTGTCTCATTAAACTTCTGATACAAACGCCGAACTTGCTCGATCATGACGGCAGCAAACTTCCACAGGTAAGTGTCATCTGTGAGGAATTCCTGAGCAGGTCTTTCCCAGTGACGGTAATGATGCAGCAGCCCCAAGTCGGAGTCCATGGAACAGTTTCTGAAACCTGGAACAGTGTAAAATCATTTGCAATCTGTGACACCGACTCGAAACAATCAAAGACAAAAATATATGGAGAGAAAAAATAGAGAAAAAAACTCACATTTTGTTGCGGATTTTGGCTGTAATCGGTAAATATGGACCTCATTTAATGATTGTGACGATATTTGTGACCCAAAATAACTTTTAAAACGGTCCAGGAATTTCCGACCGTCTCCTTGGATTTTACCCTGGAACAGTTGTCATTGTGAGATATGTTAGGCATTATTCCCACATGGCCGATCCCCATTTTGGTGTCACTAAATGGTTATAATGTACAAAAATGCACTTTCAAGAATTGCAATGGCTTCCCAGTCCTGTTAGAACGTGTGTCAAATCAACAGCAGTTAAACAAGAACGCAAGACAACCTCTCCAGAAAATTCAGAACTTTGCTGCAAGACTTGTTCTCTTGGCACCCCGTCACCACAACTCAACACCTATCCTGGAAAAACTGCACTGGCTTCCCATTTCAGAACGTATTAAGTATAAAGTCGCTTGTATGTGTTTCAGTGCTATAAATGGTTCTGGTCCTGCTTGCCTCTCTGAACTGCTGCATGCCTACACTCAATCTCGTACACTACGCTCTTCTTCTGACACCCGCATGCTGGAAATCCAGCAATACAAACGCAAGACTCGTGGCTTCCGCACCTTCTCTTGCTTTGGACCCCACATTTGGAATTCACTCCCACAACCCTGTCATCTTTTAAAGCCAAACTGAAAACCTTCCTCTTCTCACAGTATTTCCATCCTAACTAATATCAGTACCCAGTTTCTGCTACAGTCAATGTGTGTGTGTGTGTGTGTGTGTGTGTGTGTGTGTGTGTGTGTGTGTGTGTGTGTGTGTGTGTGTGTGTGTGTGTGTGTGTGTGTGTGTGTGTGTGTGTGTGTTGTGTGTTTTAGTCGTTTTTTTTTCTTTTTTTAATAATACTTTATGTAAATTGTTTTGGTAGGACTATGCTCTACATGTGTATAGAATATCATATTTAGGTTAATATGTATCATGTGAACGCTCAGGGCGTTGATGAGCGCATGATAAATGTACATTATTATTATTAAGTTCGTTCGCCCAAAAAAAGAAATAGTCATGCGTAAGTAAGCAAGTAATCATGGTACTTAACGTCCACAAAAACTGTAAGGCTTATTAGGGACGGGTACTGGGGATTGGGGGGGGGGGGAGACATGAATAGGTGATGATGATGGTGATGCTGATGATGTGGGGTTTAATGTCCTCAGATGTCGGGCTGACATATTAGGGACAAAATGAATAGATAAGTAACTAAGTAAACATGGTGCTTAACGTCCACAGAAACATAAGGCTTATTAGGGACGGGGAGGGGGGTGGGGGTGGAGTATGAATAGAAGAGACACAGCTGAAATTTAAGGGCCACCAGAAAAAAATCATTTGCTGCACTGGGTGCTTTGAAACGTAAAATTTAGGTGAGACGTACAATTCACATAATTAATTTTATTCCAAAGAAATCTGTGTGCGGGTGTTTCAAACTCAAAATATGAGTGAGACATGACTGATGTTTGTCCTGAAGAAATATTTGCCTGGATTTTCGAACGAGTTATAAACAATGACCTTGTCTTTGGTCTGGTGTTTTGAAACCTGATGTACAAGTGAGATAAAAGTAGTAGTATTTCGTCCAGAGAAATCTTCGGCTGTGTTTTTGAAACCCAAAAACATGACTATGGTGTTGTCCCCCTTGTCCTCTTTGTCCCCCTTGTCTTAACGATACGGATAAGGAAGACAAACGCACATTTATTTTAAACTAAAATCAAGCACAACACTAAATGAATGAGAACACCAGCAAGTCTGTCGCTGATGAACGGTGTTTTCACAATGCAATGTGTGCGAAGAAAACAAAAACGATCACATTTGGCATTTTTTACTCTCTCTCTCTCTCTCTCTCTCTCTCTCTCTCTCTCTCTCTCTTTTCTTTTTTTCTCTTTGTGTGTGTGTGTTCTGTGAAGAGAGGGAGAGAGAGAGAAGGTAGGACTTCTTCTCCTCTCTCTCTCTCTCTCTCTCTCTCTCTCTCTTCTCTCTCTCTCTCTCTCTCTCTCTCTCTCTCTCTCTCTGCGAGGAGAGTTGCGGTGACGTGCGTGCTGCGTGTGCGTGTGTGTGTGATTCACCTCTCTCTCTCTCTCTCTCTCTCTCTCTCTCTCTCTCTCTCCTCTCTCTCTCTCTCTCTCTCTCTCTGCGAGTGAGAGTTCGTGCGTGCGTGCGTACGTGTGCGTGCACGCGCGCGCGCGCGCGCGTGTGTGTGTGTGTGTGTGATTCACCTTTTCGTAATTTCTGTACGACATGAACGCTTCCTGTGTCCACCTTGCGTGGGTCCACAGCCGGCTTGGACCGACTTCCGGGCGGCCACACCTTCTTCTCACGTCTGACATGGGTTAACATGGGGAGCTGGTGTTTGAGGGCGTATCCAGACGGGTCGACAGAGGGGAGCAGACTTTGAGCAGCGATATGTAAATTGTAGAAAGTGTTCCGAAAAAGGAAGGCCCCACATTCCGGATTCTGAAACAGAAAGTGTTTCGTTTTTGGGGTTGTTGTTTTTACTATCGAAAATTGTTCTTGATCTTGCTTCATCCAGTAGTTCGGCTTATCGCAGAGGAGTAGGGATTGCGCATTAGCGGCCTACAGTACCTTTCTTTTAAGCCACAAAAACTCTCGTTTCCTCTCTTGTTCTTTCTAGGCTTGATTATTGTAATGCTCTCCTCAGGTTCTCCTTGATAAAATTCAAAGCGTGATCAAATACTCAGCTCGCCTCATTTTCAAAGTTCCTAAATCTGCCCACATCACTTCTTTACTTTACGATCTCCACTGGCTACCAACCAGCAGCCGGGTTCAATACAAAATAGCTCTCATTTCTGGGAAGATTAGAAAACATAGTACGGTAAAACAAAATGGGTGGGCGGAGTGGAGTGAGGAAGAGATGGAGGGTAACCTTGTCAAAGACAGTCTGCAGAAGGGGCATAAGAGTGGGTTGCTTCCTGGGCACGAACAGCTCGTCAACGTCACCGAACAACAGGTACTTGGAGCTCCACAGGTGCCTGTAGAGACAGTCTTGGATGGCGGAGAACTGGGCCACGTAGAACAGATCCATGCCGTACAGGTGAAGGTTCCAGGGGTGCACTTCCGCCAGTCCTTCGTTCTCCAACACCTGTAGAACAGAGAGAACTGGACTACGTAGAACACATCTGTGTTGTACAGGTGCCGGTTCACTTCCGCCGGTCACGTTCACTCTCCAACACCTGTAGAACAGAGAGAACAGGGCCACATAGAACACGTTTATGTTGTACACCAGTCATTCACTCTCCAAGACATGTAGAACAGAGAGAACATTCCACGCATAACACTTCCACGTTGTACACCTAAGTCCTTCACTCTCAAACACCTGTAAAACAGAGCACTGGGCCACGTAGAACACATACAGGTGAGGATTCCAGGGATACACTTTCGCCAGTCCTTCACTCTCCAACACCTGTAGAACACAGAGAATAGTGTCACGTAGAACACATCCGTGTTGTATACGTGGCGGTTCACTCCCGCCAGTCACCTTCACTCTCCAACACCTGCAGAACAGAGTTATCTGGGCCACGTAGAACACACCTGTGTCGTACAGGTGACGGTTTACTTCCGCCGGTCACATTCACTCTCCAAGACCTGTAGAACAGAGAGAACAGGGCCACGTATAACACTTTCACGTTGTACACCAGTCCTTCACTCTCAAACACCCGTACAAACACAGAGCTTTGGGCCACGTAGAACACATCCATGCCATACAGGTGAGGATTCCAGGGGTACGCTTCCGCCAGTCCTTCACTCTCCAACACCTGTCGAACAGAGACCTGGGCCAGGTCAGTAGAACACATCTGTGTCGTACAGGTGACGGTTTGATTGCGGCTTCAGTCACCTTCGCTCTCCAGCACCTGTAGAAGACAGGACAGGGCCACATAGAACACGTTCATGTTGTATGCCTGTCCTTCACTCTCTAACACCTGCAGAAAACACAGAGTAGGCAGGATGAGGATTCCAGGGATACGCTTCCGCCAGTCTTTCACTCTCCAACACCTGTAGAACACAGAGAACAGTGTCACGTAGAACACATCCGGGCTACTTAAAACCGAGCCGTGTCGTGCCTCCTTCCCTAATATGTCATCTGACATCCGAGGACATTAAGAACCAAGTAGTAGTAGTTCTTTTTGTCCAGGGTACCAGGCGAGATCAAAAGATCAAGAGATCTTAGAGGAGGGAGGTGGAGCTGGACCCTCAAGAGATCATGAGTAGGGAGGTGGAGCTGGGCTAAGAAGATTGGACTTCCTTTGCTTGAGTTGTCCAAGTTGTTCGTCAACAGCAGTGCGACGGACATTGTCTTTGTGACTCTGGCCAGGCACAGCAGTTGAAACAGCAATTGCGCAGTGCACAAGTCGCTGGGCAATGGCGAGGGGACACCGCCCTAACACTTCCATTGTTCTGGCGGCGGTCCACGGTCTCTCCTGTCTTTTTCGGGCGGTTTCCGCGGTCGAGCCTTGAACATTAGTCCAACAAAACGGGCCCTACCTTGAGCATTCTCAGCAAAACGGGCCGTGCCTTGAGCATTCTCAGCAAAACGGGCCGTGCCTTGAGCATTCTCAGCAAAACGGGCCCTACCTTGAGCATTCTCAGAAAAACGGGCCGTGCCTTGAGCATTCTCAGCAAAACGGGCCCTACCTTGAGCATTCTCAGCAAAACGGGCCCTACCTTGAACATTTCCAGGACTATTCGTGTTTAAAGTCCTCTGACACCGTGGCGTATACAGGACTGTCAACCAGTGCGGTTATATCAGGGGGAATTTCCAGCAAAACGGGCCCTACCTCTAGCATTCTCAGCGAAACGGGCCATACCTTAAGCATTCTCAGCAAGACGGGCCCTACCTTGAGCATTTTCAGCACCTCTGGTCCGGCCGACTCCACGTAGAAAACGAATCGCTGGACGCCGAACGCTGTGCTGGCGGCCACCATCTCGGCCAGCAACACGTGCTCGTTGAACTGCTTCTGGAAGGCCGGGAAACAGCGTGTGATGTTCCAGCGCCGTCTGCTGTCGTCCCCTCCGCTGAAATAGACTCAGACTGAGCGGCGAGCTGGACTGGACTGCAAGACTTGAATCTTTCGAGTGGATATATGATTATATGATTCTTGTGACTCTCTCTCTCTCTCTCTCTCTCTCTCTCTCTCTCTCTCTCTCTCTCTCTCTCTCTCTCTCTCTCTCTCTCTCTTGATATCTACTCATCAGTAGCTTAGCAAGGACTAGTTGTTAGACAGGTTTTTGACTGAACCTAAACTACAATCCTTGTAAAATAAAGTTTTCGAGTTCTGTCTGTCTGTCTGTCTCTGTCTCTGTCTGTCTCTGTCTGTCTGTCTGTCTGTCTGTCTGTCTGTCTGTCTGTCTGTCTGTCTGTTCTTCTCTCTCTCCTCTCTCTCTCTCTCTTCTCTCTCTCTCTCTCTCTCTCTCTCTCTCTCTCTCTCTCTCTCTCTCTCTCTCTCTCTCGTGTGAGATTGCTAATTTTTAAATCTCTCTTCTCTCTCTTCTTTTTTCTCTCTCTTCTCTCTCTCTCTCCTTCTCTCTCTTCTCTCTCTCTATCATATATATATATATATATATATATATATATATATATATATATATGAAAGAGAGAAGAGAGAGAGAGAGAGAGAGAGAGAGAGAGAGAGAGAGAGAGAATAATAGATTTACAAACACAACATTAGAAATCTTACGACGAGAGAAAGACAGAGAGAGGGAGAGAGAGAGAGTTGTTGTTGTTGTTTTCTGTTTGTTTTTGCTTCCAGTTTGACCTTCACGGCGTGCAGCCATGTCGGTTCGCTCTTTATCAACGAAGATCACAAAAGGGTTGGTTGGTGACGTAATCGATACCTTTGCCACACAACCCCGTCTTGTTTATGACGTCACTAATACTGACTGCTGGCTACAACATGGCAGCGCACTCACGGTTGTATCTTTGGTACTTTCAAACGTCGATTAAATTTATATAATCATATATTTATTTAAAACAATTTTTTTAACAAACAGGACGTAACACTGAGTGAAAAACTGTCGTAATACCTATTAATAATATAAAGTGGATCTGGTTTCGTACACTGCAGAGACCATGACTGGTAATTTTTGCAATTATATATATTATCCTATAAACACACTTTGTTAATTCCATTCCAATAGGGCCAGTGATGCCTTTTTGGTTCGGTTCCCCTTTAACTGGACTCAGGAGCGAGTGGTCACTTCGGTTCCCCTTTAACTGGACTCATGAACGAGTGGTCACTTCGGTTCCCCTTTAACTGGACTCAGGAGCGAGTGGTCACTTCGATTCCCCTTTAACTGGACTCAGGAGTGAGTGGTCACTTGGGTTTTCCCTTTAACTGGACTCAGGAAGCGAGTGGTCACTTCGTTTCCCCTTTAACTGGAACGATCAGGAACGAGTGGTCACTTCGTTTCCCCTTTAACTGAATTCATGAACGAGTTGTCACTTCGATTCCCATTTAACTGGACTCATGAACGAGTGGTCACTTCGTTTCCCCGTTAACTGGACTCACCAACGAGTGGTCACTTCGTTTCCCCTTTAACTGGACTCAGGAGCGAGTGGTCACTTCGGTTCCCCTTTAACTGGACTCAGGGAATCAAGGGGGTGGTCATTTTTTTGGTAAAATTTTCGTTTCCCCTTTAACTGGACTCACGCAACGAGTGGTCACTTCGTTTCCCCTTTAACTGAATTCATGAACGAGTGGTCACTTCGTTTCCCCTTTAACTGGACTCAGGAGCGAGTGGTCGCTTTGCTCACCTCTTTTTGTTGTGGCTGTTCTCTTTTCCTGTTGGTTCTTCGTTGACATTGTCGCTGAAGTTGACTGTGATGAAGAGGATAAAGTGATTGATCAAACTTTGAGGTAAGCAATAACTGAAGCCGAACAAAAGAAGAAGAACCTGTTAGTTAACTAGTTCTTAGCCCCTTCAAATCCTTTCACATGCCGGTGCGAGAACGAAAACAAAAAGGCTGCGTGGTCCACAAAGAAAGACACATGCGGTCCTCATAATGATGAAAACGGACTCAGGGAGTCCACAAAGAAAGACACATGCGGTCCTCATAATGATGAAAACGGACTCACGGAGTCCACAAAGAAAGGCACAAGTGGTCCTCATAATGATGAAAACGGACTCACGGAGTCCACAAAGAAAGGCACAAGTGGTCCTCATAATGATGAAAACGGACTCACGGAGTCCACAAAGAAAGGCACAAGTGGTCCTCATAATGATGAAAACGGACTCACGGAGTCCACAAAGAAAGGCACAAGTGGTCCTCATAATGATGAAAACGGACTCAGGGAGTCCACAAAGAAAGGCACAAGTGAGCTTCATAATGATGAAAACGGACTCACGGAGTCCACAAAGAAAGACACATGTGGTTCTCATAATGATGAAAACGGACTCACGGGGTCCACAAAGCACACAAACATCCAGGTAAAAAGTCATTCATAAACAAATACATTAAAAATCAAGCTGGCATCAAGCTGTGCATATCACATTAAAAAAAATTAAAAAAATCAAAAAAATCACGAGGTCCCCCTCTTAACAATTACTATCCTAATAAAAGCAATAAAAATAAAAATTATCTACAACAAATTAATTAATTAACCCGGCTGGCTTACTCCGCTGCCCACTATCAGCCTGTTTTACTCCCATCATGACCCTGACCCTGACCCCTCCAAGTAATGGTTCAGGTACCGTGATGCTCTCGTAGCCACGACTGGCCGTGACTGTAGTGAATGACCATGTAGTTGTTCCCCAGACAGTCGTCTCCCTTGTCCACCGACACAGCAAAGGGGAGAGAGTTGTCTCCCTTCGGCAGCGGGCAGTCCACATAGGCACCGATGTATCTGCAACAAGTCAAGTAAGTAAGTAAACATGGTGCTTAACGTCCACAAGGAACCATAAGGCTTATTAGGGACGGAGAGAAGGGGGAGGGGCTATGGAGGGAGGGGTGGGGGAAGGGGGAGATTATATACCTATATCGCTACACTGTCACCGCCAGAATGACTGCTGCATTAAGATGGGCAGCGACGAGAGCCGTTTTATTGATTCATTAATTGTGAGGGACAAAGTCACAAGACTGTGTCCACAGACCACAACTTTTGAAGAGAAAGGAAAGCCGAAGCGGATTCGATCGAGGTCCCTCTGCTTACCAGCCTAACACTTTACCGCTAGGCCACATCAGCACACATCTTTGCCCTTTGATCATCCTCACATTAAAATTAACACAGCCGGGGGCGAAGGGGGGGGGGGGGGTAGAGGGGGAGAAAACGTGGGGGATCAACGGTGGGACATCGAAAACCAGGAGAGCGGGGTGACAGGAGACCTGGGTGACAGGATACGGGGTGCCGCGAATCCACACTCCAAGCCGGCCTCGCTGATTTCCGGCACCCTTCCTCCAAAGGGGGGGGGGGGGGGGGGGGGGGGGGGGGGGGGGGGGGGGGGATGCCGTAAACCGATGTGGGATTCTGGGTGGGATCCAAACTTCAAGCACTGATTTACGACATCCTTTCTCCTTCCTCCTTGGGGAAGGTGCCGGAAAGCGATGCTCGGAGGGTGGGTAGGATCTAGGAAATGTGGGAAGCAGACACCGCAAACCAGGAGAGCCTGACAAAGGGTCGGAGCCGCAAAAGGGGGAAGGGGGGGGGGGGGGGGCAAACCGGGGTAAAAAAGAAGGGTAAGGGGGAAAAAAAAAGGGGAGAGGAGGGTAGGGGGGGAGAACGGAAAAGGGGGGGGAAGGGGGGGGGGGGGGGGGGGGAAAACAAAGGGGGGGCACCCAAAGGGCAGGGGGAAAAAAAACAAAGGGGGGGTGGGGTGGGGGCAGAGAGGGGGGGGTGGGGGGCTGGAGAGAGGTGGGGGGTGGGGGACTGGAGAGAGGTGGGGGGGGGGGGCTGGGGAGAGGTGGGGGGGGGGGCTGGAGAGAGGGGGGGGGGGACTGGGGGAGGGGGGGTGGGGAGGAGAAGGTGGGGGGGGGGGCTGGAGAGGGGGGGGTGGGGGGTGGGGAGAGGGGGGTGGGGGGGGCTGGGGAACGTGTGGGACTTTTAAAAAACAGAGGTGGGGTGGGGGACTGGAGGGGGGGGGGCTGGAGAAAGGGGAGAGGTGGGGGTGGGACTGAGAGGTGGGGGTGGGGGGCTGGAGAGAGGGGGGGTTGGGGGGGGAGAGATGGGGGGTGGGGGGCGGAAAACGGGGGGGGGTGGAGAGAGGTGGGGGTGGGGGGCCTGGAGATAGAACGTGTGGGGACTTGAAAAAAAAAGAGGTGGGGTGGGGGTAGGGAGGGGGGCGGGGAAAGGGGAGAGTGGGGGGGGGTGGGGGGGGGGGGGGGGGGGGGTGGGGGGGAGGGGGGGGAAGGGGGGGGGGGGCTGGAGGAGGAGGGGGGGCTGGGAAATGTGTGGGTGGGGCCGGGGTGGGGGGGGTGGGGGGGCGGGGAGAGGGGGGGGGGGGGGGGGGGGAAAGGGGGGGGGGGGACTGAGAAAGAAAAGGGGGGGTGGGGGGGCGGGGGAGAGGTGGGGGTGGGGGGCAAATGGGGCAGGGGGTGGGGGGGGGGCTAGAGATTTGGGGGGGGGGGGGACCCGGAGATGAACGTGTGGGGACTTGTAAAAAACAGAGGTGGGGGAGGAGACTGAGAGAGGAGGATGGGGGACTGAGAGAAGAGAGAGGTGGGGGTGGGAGACTGGAGAGAGGAGGGATGGGGGATGGAAGAGAGAGAGGTGGGAGGAGACTGGAGAGAGGTGGGGTGGGGACTGGAGAGAGGAGGGGGTCGGGAGACTGGAGAGAGGAGGGGTGGGAGACTGGAGAGAGAGGGAGGGGGACGGGAGAAAGGAGAGAGGTGGGGGGGAGACGAGAGGAGGGAGGGGGGACTGGAGAAAGGAGAGAGGTGGGGTGGAGACTGGAGAGAGGTGGGGTGGGGTGGTGGACTGGAGAGAGGGAGGGGGGACTGAGAGAGGTAGGAGGGGGTGAGGGGGAGAGACTTGGAGATAAAACGAATGGGGACCTTCAAAACAGAGGGGGGAGGGGGAGGGTCTGGAGAGAGGCGTGGGGGGGTGGAGAGAGAGAGACCTGGAGATACAACTTGTGGGGAATTGCCAAAAAACAAACAAACAAAAAACAAACAAACAGAGGCGGTGGGAGGGGGGCTGAAAGAGGGGGCGAGAAAGAGGGGGCGAGGCGGGAGACTTGGAGATAGAACCTGTGGGGACCTGCAAAAAAAACAACACAAAAACGGTAACCTGCATCATCACTTTCTTACCATTAGCAGCCTCGCGCTTCTGATCAAACCCGAACCCCAGCTTATACACTGTCGACAATTCTGGCATCGGCCAGTCCAATCAGCGGTAGCCTAATAAATTCTTGACGACTCGAAACACACTCGGCACAAATTGGCCCAGAAAACAACTCAACGGTATCTTAGCGACGACTGTCTCAATGGAATTGACGTGCGTGTGATCAACAGACCCGAACTGAATGGAACTGAACCGAAACTGATAAAATGATGATGATGTGAGGCTTAATGTCCTCACATGTCAGACTGACATAATTATTAGGGACAAAGAAAAAAACTGATCAAAACAGGCCCAGTTAATCAAGGCGTAGATCTTCACCGCCCTCAGATGTCGGGCTGACATATTAGGGACAAAGAGAAAAAAAAACTGATGAAAACAAGCCCAGGTAATTAAGGCATAATTAAGTTAATTGTGTGTCTGTCTGTAGATCTTCACCCACAAAGGCGGGCTTATCGTCGTATTTCGTCTCCTCGTCTGGCGGGCGGATACCGGACTGAACGCCTTGTCCTTCCTGTGACTCTGACGAAAGGCATGTCGGACCTGTGTGCTTCTAGTTGCGCATGTAAAAGATCCCTAGGCAGTTGGAAATCGAAGACCGAGAACAGGAAAAATTTCCGCGCCTGACTATTGAAAACTGAGAGGTAATCGCCATTGCATTACGGATTACAATGGTGAAGATAATCCCCATTGCATTACGGATTACAATGGTGAAGATAATCGCCATTGCATTACGGATTACAGTGGTGAAGATAATCCCCATTGCATTACGGATTACAATGGTGAAGATAATCGCCATTGCATTACGGATTACAGTGGTGAAGATAATCCCCATTTCATTACGGATTACAATGGTGAAGATAATTCCCATTTCATTACGGGTTACAATGGTGAAGATAATCCCCATTTCATTACGGGTTGCAATGGTGAAGATAATCCCCTTTTCATTACGGGTTACAATGGTGAAGATAGTCCCCATTGCATTACGGGTTACAATGGTGAAGATAATCCCCATTGCATTACGGGTTAAAATGGTGAAGATAATCCCCATTGCATTACGGGTTAAAATGGTGAAGATAGTCCCCATTGCATTACGGGTTAAAATGGTGAAGATAGTCCCCATTGCATTACGGGTTACAATGGTGAAGATAATCCACATTTCATAGCGGATTACAATGGTGAAGATAATCCCCATTTCATTACGGATTACGATGGTGAAGATAATCCACATTTGATAGCGGATTACAATGGTTAAGATAATCCCCATTTCATTATGGATTACAACAGGTGAACACTTGCGGCTGCTGGTTAGGCAACCTGAATTTCCCGCAAGGGATAAATGAAGAGTTGAATAGTTAAATATTGATGAGTGTGCCGAGAAATAATGACAAATTATACCGCCCCCCCCCCCCCCCCCCCCCCCCTCACACACACACACACACACAAAGGTTTTTGCTTTGTGAAATGTGGATTAGACAAAAAGAGGGAAAGCTATCAATTCTCGCTGCTTGGAGTTCATCTGAAATCATAAGTAAACGTGGTGCTTAACGTCCACAGGACGCTTATTAGCGCCGGGGAGAAGGGAGGGTTGGGAAGAGGTAGATTATATACCTATCGCTACACTGTCACCACCGGAATGACTCCTGTATTAAGATGGGCAGCGATAAGAGCCATTTTGATGTGTCATTCATTGTGACGGACAAAATTACAAACAAGACAGTGTTCACAGACCTCAACTTTTGAAGAGAAAGGAGAGCCGAAGCCGATTCGAACCGAGGTCCCTCTGCTTACCAGCCTGACGCCTTACCGCTAGGCCAAACCGGCTCACTGGTGGCAATAAGTAAACATGGTGCTTAACGTCCACAGAAACCATAAGGATTATTATGGACGGGGAGACTGGGGGGAAGAGGTATGGATATGGGGGAGAGGGAGCTCTCGTCGCTGCCCATCTTAATGCAGGAGTCATTCTGGTGGTGACAGTGTAGCGATAGGTATATAATATCCCTCTTCCCTTTGTGGCAATGAGTTCAGTTGAGTGTTGCTTATTAGGGACGGGAGCCCAGGACGGCCACCTCGACTTTCACACAGCTCCTGAGCTCTGGTGTGTGGCAATGACCTTCTTCTTCTTCTTCTTCAGGTGATGCTTAATGTCCTCGGATGTCGGCTGACATATTAGGAACAAGCTGAGACCAATGCGTGAGCATGGTTCAGTATTGCTTTACGTCCACGGAAACCATGAGGCTCGTTAGGACGGACAGCCCAGGACGGCCACCTCGACTCTCACACAGCTCCTGAACTATGCCTGTGGCAATGACCGCAACAAAGTATAATTATATACTCACCTTCGGTCATGTGTGCCCTGGAAGTGGTACAGTCTACCGGAAACGCTGTGCACGCTGGGACCGAGGAGGCGGCCATAGTAGCGACACGTGACGTTGGTAAAGGGGAGGAACTCTTGAGCGATGCCAACCACCCGAACGAGAGCGGGAGAGTCGACGTCATCGTAATGAGCCGAGTAGACGAAGGCGGTGAAGTTGTTGTCCACCATCTGCCACTGGGGCTGGCCCTTGATGTGATGAAAGATTAACCATTGAACATAGTTTACTTACTTGTTGGGGTTTTATTCAAGTGAGAGAGAGAGCCACTTTACAGCTCAGTCACGGCGTGTGTTGTTTCAGGACACTTCACCTGAGAAGATTTTAAACCTTTTGGAAAAATTTAAACCCTGAAATCATTTTTGATTATGTTTGCTTTTTACCCACTTTTTACGTCTGTTTTAAACAAATCTGTGCGTGCGTGCGTGCGTGTGTGTGCGTGTGTGTGTGTGTGTGTGTGTGTGTGTGTGTGTGTGTGTGTGTGTGTGTGTGTGTGTGTGTGTGTGTGTGTGTGTGTGTGTGTATAGAAGTTTCAGCACGTACACATTTTTAATATTTATTGCGTAATGACAAAATGTGTATCGCCCTGATATAACCGTAATGGTAGACTGGGCGTAAAACACCAAGTTACCTACTTACTTACCTTGACCAGTGGAGCTCCGGCCCAGTGCAGCGCCCTCTGGAACTTCAGTCGACGTTCCGCCTCGCTGCTGTTCGCTGGTGCGTGTTTCGGGGGCGTGGCCGGTTTCCCTGCTTTGGTATCGTCACTTTTGGGGCTTGCGTTTTTGCCAAACTCTTCTTTGGGCTTCATTTTCGTGACACCTTCAGTTTGGTGGTTGTCTTTCTTCAAGCATACACCCTTGGGTTTGCCTTTGTGGGCGTCTTTACCATCGTGTCTGTCTTTATTGACATCTTCGCCGTCTTTGTGTCTGTCTTTACTGACATCTTCACCATTGTGTATGTCTGTATCGACATCTTCGATCTTGTGTCTGTCTTTATCGACATCTTTTCCATTGCGTCTGTCTGTATCGACATCTTCGATCTTGTGTCTGTCTTTATCGACATCTTCACCTTTGCGTCTGTCTGTATCGACGTCTTTGATCTTGTGTCTGTCTTTATCGACATCTTCACCTTTGCGTCTGTCTGTATCGATGTCTTCATCTTTGTGTCTGTCTTTATTGACATCTTCGGCATTGTGTCTTTCTTTATTGATATCTATAGCATTGTGTCTGTTTGTATCAACATCTTCATCTTTGTGTCTGTCTTTATTGACATCTTCAGCACTGAGTGTCTCTTTACTGACATTTTCACCTTTATGTCTGTCTATATCGACGTCTTTATCTATGTGTCTGTCTTCATCGACATCTTCACCTATGTGTCTGTCTGTATTGACATCATCACCTATGTGTCTGTCTTTATCGACAGCTTCACCTTTGTGTCTGTCTTCATTGACATCTTCACCTATGTGTCTGTCTGTATTGACATCATCACCTATGTGTTTGTCTTTATCGACATTTTCACCTATGTGTCTGTCTTTATCGACATCTTCACCTTTGTGTCTGTCTTTATCGACATCTTCACCTATGTGTCTGTCTTGATTGACATCTTCACCTTTATGCCTGTCTGTATTGACATCATCACCTATGTGTCTGTCTTTATTGACATCTTCATCTTTGTGTCTGTCTTTCTTGACATCTTCACCTATGTGTCTGTCTTTATTGACGTCTTTACCTATGTGTCTGTCTTTATTGACATCTTCATCTATGTGTCTGTCGTTATTAACTTCTTCATCTATGTGTCTGTCTGTACTGACATCTTCACTTTTGTTCCTGTCTGTGCTGACATCTTCACCTTCGTGCCTGTCTGTGCTGACATATTCAATCTTGCGTTTGTCTTTATCGACATCATCACCTTTGTGTCTGTCTTTATCGACAACATCACCTATGTGTCTGTTTTTATCGACAGCTTCACCGTTGACGTTGTTTTCACTGGCACCCTCAACTTCAAGTTTCCCACCAGCGAAGAATACAAATTTGGGACGACCTTGCTCCACACTGTCGGCTTCACTTTCACCTGAACGCCCCTCTGTCCCGCTTTTTTCTGGATGTCCTTTTCCCGCAGCTTCTTGGGAGTCCAGACCGCTTACAGCCTTATCTGCACCCTCCGCTTGTCTAGTCACTGTGGCCTTTGCTTTGACGTTTCGCTTTGCAGTCGCCATCAGTCTTCTCACGTTCTCAGCTGCGTGGAAAGACAGGGACTCTGTGCTCGGCTTCACACTATTAACTGGATTTCGTGGAGAACGTCTCCCCGTCGCCTGTGTCTCACGGGAAGGCAAAACAGCCGTTCTCTGCTTCACGCTCACAGCTGCCTGTCGTGGAGAACGTCTCCCCGTTGCGTGTGTCTCACGGAGGGGCAAAACAGCCGTTCTCTGTTTCACACTGACAGCAGGATCTCGTGGAGAACGTCTCCCCGTTGCGTGTGTCTCACGGAAAGGCAAAACAGCCGTTCGCTGCTTCACACCGACAGCTGCATCCCGTGGAGAACGTCTCCCCGATGCCTCTGTCTCACGGAAAGGCGAGGCAACCGCTCTCCGCAGCACAGACACAGCAACGGCCCCGTCTTGCCGAGACAGTCTCTCACCGGTGTCTGTGTCTCGCAAGGGCAAGGGCAACGGGAACGTGTTCGTCTTCTCACCGACAGCAGCTGGCCTCACAGACGCGTGCAGGGAAGGGAGGTCCACCACAGTCGTCTGCAGGCGGGCCAAGAGCACCGGCGAGTTGAACGTGCTCAAGGTCGTGACGTTGATCGTCGTCGTGACGAAGGAAAGGACGCAGGTTGAGACGAAGATGAGCACACAGGTGTTTGTTTTAACTGTTGCTAGCGGTGTGGTGTTTCTGGTCTCTGTTGATTTGCCCTCTCTCCATGGTGATTTAGTAGCCATTTTTTTCTCTCTTTTTTTCTGGAGGAATAAGCACAAGAAGATGTTTATTTCAACGACGTCCAAGCTCCCTGGTTATAATAGGAGTAACAATAATGATAATAATGATAGATGATTATTTATGGTGTCTCATCTCGTAGGAGCCCGTAGACTTTTCCAAGTCCTACAGGTACGCGTATTCATCACACGCGCGCATCACACGCCCCCCCCCCCACACACATCACAAACACACACATCACACACATCCATACACACACGCACGTACGAGCACACAACACAACACTACGCGCGCGCGCGCACATACATACACACACACAGCACCGCAACACAACACAACACAACACAACACACACGCACACGCACACGCACACACACACACGACACACACACACACAACACACACACACACACACACACACACACACACACACACACACACACACACACACACACACACACACACACACACACACACACACACACACACACACGCACGATTAGGCTACACTGACTTACAAAAAAATAAATTACACACAACTTAAACAGATACAAAATCTGCAAATGCTGACTACAGTCAGTAAGTCAATTGTTACTTTACGAGAATAATATTCTACTATCACGAGCAAGACACGAGGGGAAAGGGTATAAAACATAAAGACAGAACTTGATGAAACAGAGGTACTGAAAATAGTGACAAGCAAACAGGACACGTCCCTAACCGAACTAGCGCTAGACTGAGTACTTTTTATTTTAGCAATAGTTTAACCCACCTTCCAGGTGGATGTATGTTTTCTTCTTCTTTTTCTGTATAGAGTTTAACTCACCTTCCAGGTGAAGTATCTTTTCTTCCCCTTCTGTATAGAGTTTAACTCCCCTTCCAGGTGAAGTATCTTTTCTTCTCCTTCTGTATAGAGTTTAACTCACCTTCCAGGTGGAAGTACGTTTTTATTTCCTTCTTCTGTATAGTGTTTAACTCACCTTCCAGGTGAAGTATCTTTTCTTCTCCTTCTGTATAGAGTTTAACTCACCTTCCAGGTGGAAGTATGTTTTTATTTCCTTCTTCTGTATAGAGTTTAACTCGCCTTCCAGGTAGAAGTATGTTTTCTTCTCCCTCTTCTCCCTCTTCAGCTTCAACACTCTACAGACTCCGACACTTTCAGTGCATGCTGGGTTACTTTGGTGTTTCCGTACTGAAACTCTCGAACTCTGGCAGGGACTACAGGATCTTTAACGTGCGTATGTGACCTTTTTGCTTCCGTACACACAATGAGGTTTATAGTTTCATCCGAAGGATTGTTGTAGAGTCTTTTTGAATGCGTATACACACGTTCGCGTCTCATCCGAAGGATTGTTGTAGAGTTTTGCTGTCGTTGTTTGTTTGTTTTTTTGTTGTTTTTTTGCATGCGTATACACACGTTTGCGTCTCATCCGACGGATTGCTGTAGAGTCTTTTTGCATTCGTGTGCACACGTTCGCGTATGTGATCTTTTTGCTTCCGTACACACAACGAAGTTTATAGTTTCATCCAAATGACTGCTGTAGAGTCTTTTTGCATTCGTATGCACACGTTCGCGTTTGTGATCTTTTTGCTTCCGTACACACACTGAAGTTTATAGTTTCATC
>JABMCL010001966.1:102500-197500 GCA_018857735.1 Alviniconcha marisindica
TACCTTGATGGTATTCATCAAGTTACTCGCATGCCAGGTGAGAGTTACTGTAGGTGATTCAGTCAGGTCTCTGTTGGTATGTTCTGGTGACGTCTTTCGAGCGCTGATTAGTTCCCTTCTTTTGTTGATTGTGTGCCAGGTACCAATGCCAACCTCATCCCAGAAGGTCACACTGTTATCTGAAGTCATGCGTGTATGTATGCTTCGGGTCGAAAACTCCGGTTAAAGATGTTTTGGTTTATTTTTTATATTTATTTTTTTATAGTTAGTTTGTTTTTAATATATGTGTGTGTGTGTGTGTGTGTGTGTGTGTGTGTGTGTGTGTGTGTGTGTGTGTGTGTGTGTGTGTGTGTGTGTGTGTGTGTGTGTGTGTGTGTGTGTGTGTGTGTGTGTGTGTGTTTATTAATGAAAACATACTAACATACAGTAACACGGTATTTTGGGGGGAGCGTCAAACAAGTAAACTTATATGAGACGCTCAAAATAGCAAGCATATGATGTGGTGGGCAGGCTAACATTGTAACTAGATTTCACAGAGAGAGAGAGAGAGAGAGAGAGAGAGAGAGAGGGGTGGGGGGGTGGGGGAGGAAATGGAAAGCGGGAAGGAGAAAGAGAAGGAGTAAGGAGACAGAGAAGAGGCCAAGTGTTTTGGTTTAAGATGTTTTCAAGGCCGGAACCCAGTCTTAGTGGTTTCCTGTGAACACACTGAACGACTCCAACAGGTAAACGACTCCAACAGGTAAACACCGCCGCGTAGGTGGCGTGACCCTGCGTGATGAAATAAACAATGGTGAAATGGGTCGGAAGAAAACTTAAGACGCTGATACACGCTCCGTTTGGGATGTACAGAACTTTAGCAGAGCTAGCATACCTGTAACGGTTGAAACTGCTCATAGCGTCGGAGTGTAGCCGTACGGTTGAAACGGCTGAGAGGCATTGTGCCAAGCCGTACGGTGGAAACGGCTGAGAGGCATTGTGCCAAGCCGTACGGTTGAAACGGCTGAGAGGCATTGTGCCAAGCCGTACGGTTGAAACGGCTGAGAGGCATTGTGCCAAGCCGTACGGTTGAAACGGCTGAGAGGCATTGTGCCAAGCCGTACGGTGGAAACGGCTGAGAGGCATTGTGCCAAGCCGTACGGTTGAAACGGCTGAGAGGCATTGTGCCAAGCCGTACGGTTGAAACGGCTGAGAGGCATTGTGCCAAGCCGTACGGTTGAAACGGCTCAGAGGCATTGTGCCAAGCCGTACGGTTGAAACGGCTCAGAGGCATTGTGCCAAGCCGTACGGTTGAAACGGCTCAGAGCGTATAGCCGTACGCCGTTGAAACTGCTCAGAGAATAGCCGTACGGTGGAAATGGCTGAGAGGCATTGTGCGAAGCCGTACGGTTGAAACGGTTCAGAGCATCGGTGCATAGCCATACGGTTCAGACGTCTCAGAGCATTGTGCGTAGCCGTACGGTTGAAACGGCTGAGATGCATTGTGCGTAGCCGAACGGTTGAAACGGCTCATTGGCACTGTGCGTAGCCGTACGGTTGAAACGGCTCAGAATATCGATGCGTAGCCGTACGGTTGAAACGTCTCAGAGCATTGTGCGTAGCCGAACGGTTGAAACGGCTCATTGGCACTGTGCGTAGCCGTACGGTTGAAACGTCTCAGAGCATTGTGCGTAGCCGTACGGTTGAAACGGTTCAGCCATCGGTGCATAGGTTTAAACGGTCCTCCTCAACCGAAACTGTTCGTGTATCAGCGTCTTTAGTGAGAAATAAAACTTCTCCCGTTGAACTGTTTGGTGGACACGGGTCCATTGAGGAACTGAACTAAGGTCAATGTCCGCGAAACTGCCGAGTACTAGTGAAGATCAATAGTACTAACGACTGGGTCCAGTTGCATGGCACGCAATCTGAGCTCTGTCATCCTGCTATACGCTGTCAAAGAGGAAGTGTCTGCATGTAAAACGCGAAAACACGGCTGGTAAGGTGGTTCGAAGCGTTACATGTTTACTGTTTTTTTTAGTTTTTGTTTTTATTGTTTGTTTTGAGTCTGCGGTTGTTGTTCTGGGTGTTTTGTCTTTGTTTTGTTTTGTTTTTGTTTTTGTTTTTGTGTTTGTTTCCTCTTCCCCCCCCCCCCCCCCCCCCCCCCCCCTGTCTCTTGAGTGACGTCGTGTGCGGCGCGCGCGCGGCGCGCTGCGTGGGGTGTGTGTGTGTGTGTGTGTGTGTGTGGGGTGTGTGTGTGTGTGTGTGTGTGTGTGTGTGTGTTTTTTTGTTCTCTCTCTCTGTGAGTGTGTGTGTGGGGTTGTGTGTGTGTGTGTGTGTGTGTGTGTGTGTGTGTGTGTGTGTGTGGTGTGTGTGTGTGAGAGAGAGAGAGAGAGAGAGAGAGAGAGAGAGAGAGGAGAGAGAGAAGAGAGAGAGCAGACAGACAGACAACAGACAGACAGACAGACAGACAGACAGACAGACAGACAGACAGAGACAGAGACAGAGAGAGGGAGAGAGAGAGTTGTTTGGTTTAGTTATTTGCTTGTTTTTGTTTTGTTTTGTGTGTGCGTGCGTGCGTGCGTGCGTGTGTGCGTGTGTGTGTGTGTGTGTGTGTGTGTGTGTGTGTGCGTGCGTGGGCGTGCGTGCGTGCGTGCGTGCGTGCGTGCGTGCGTGCGTGCGTGCGTGCGTGCGTGCGTGCGTGTGTGTGTGTGCGTTGTCGTTGTTGCTTGTTGAACACCTTCATACTACTGCTGACTAATTTTTAGAACGTCAATTGTTACGCGCTTACGAGGCTGTACGTATCATACCAGCGTGCCATGCAACCGGGCCCAGAGTGCAAAGTTAAGTTAGACAGTACTCCTCCTTGCAGCTTCCACCCCACCCACCCCTAAAAAACAAAAACCTTTTTTTTTGTTTTAATCGATCTCTTTTTTCTTTTTCTTTTGCCTCAGATTGACCAGCCAAACCACACAGTCGATCATTACTCAGACCCAGTTTGCTTTTCGTTTTTGTTTTTTCAGGCGACTAGAAAAACGCATTAGTAAAAGATCCGCCTGAAATATTCATGTAGCACTGACGCGCACCTGCGGGTCGAGACGTTTCCGCAGCGGATTGGTCATAGAACTATGTGGCAGCGCCTGATTAAATATAAGATCCGTTATACCGGGCCTGCTGTTGACCCCTGAACCCGAACAATGATCATAATAATAGTAATAGATTATTTATGGTGCCCCATCTCGTAAGAGCCCAGAACGCCTGTTACAAAGATACGTATTCATCGCGTTCAAAACTGACGCGCACGCATGGTCAGTTGCATGTGTCACGCTCACCCGCACGCGCTGCACACGCCACCCACTGCACACACGTGGAAAAACACGTGAGCACACGCCCCCTTCCGGCCCACCTCCCTCCCTCTTCCCCCAGCTCTCATCTGCCGCTTAGTCCACGTTGTCTCTGGTGTGTGACACTCCTCCATAATGATCTCTCTGGGTTGCTTCATCTCTACACTCCTTGCTCCCAGGATGCCTTGAGCTCGTCGCTCAGCCACGGATCTTCTTCGATGGGTTGCAGGAGGACGCCCTAGGGGAGAGATCCTTTTCTTTTAATACATCGGACCTGTCCTCTGGAACTCTCTTTCTTTCTCCATTAGGTATGCGTTCTTCGGTCCGTCTTTTTTTTTTTTTTTAAATATACTGACGTGAAAACTGAAAACCCACCCGGCTCTACAGGAGCTGATACACGACCCACGAGCCGTTTCAGTCGAGCGTATGGTTGAGGAGGATCGTTCAAACCTCATGCGGTCGGACCCATGGACCTATATAGGTCCATGGTCGGATCCGTCCAGCTTCAAAGTAGTGGCTGCCACGCGATGTAGCCGAAACTGACGGGTTGAGGTTGAGGTATTCAAGGGGGAGGTTGAGGTATTCAACCGTGGTGGTGGTGGTGATGAAGTGTTGCTTAATGTCCTCAGATGTCAGTTGACATATTAGGGACAAGTTGTGACCAATGCCGAAGCACGGTTCAATAATTCTTTACGTCCACAGAAACCAGGAGGCTCGTTAGGACGGACAGCTCAGGACGGCCACCTCAACTCTCACGCAGCTCCTGAACTATGATATTCAACCGTGAGCCGGTTTCGTCTATTATAGCTAGCCGGCTTTGCGGCTTTGGAGAGACTCTCGTCCCTAATAAGCCTACGGTTTCTGTGGACGTGAAGCAACACTTCAACCAACCAGCTTTGGAGAGCGAGTAATCTTTCTGTGTGTCACTGACTTCCCTACCCTAATAATTATGTCGGCCGATGTGTGATTCACTGCCAACACCAAGCCTCGTTCGCGTCTTCCGCCACACTCCAAGCCTCGCTTTCCGGCACCTTTCCTTTTACGGGAAGGATGTCGTAAACCAGTGCTTGAAGTTTGTTACCTCCCTTGCCCGTGACCCGTTCGGATGATCAGGACACGCCGCGACACTGCAGAATAATTAAGCTACTATCATCGTTTGTTAGTGTAGTTTCTCTGTTAAGTGCTTGAAAGGGGGATCTAGACACATTGTGAGCCGGTTTGGCCTAGCGGTAAGGCGTTAGGCTGGTACCTCGGTTCGATTCCGCTTCGGCTCTCCTTTCTCTTCAAAAGTTGTGGTTTGTGGACACTGTCTTGTGACTTTGTCCCTCACAATTATGAAACATTAAAATGGCTCTCATCGCTGCCCGTCTTAATGCAGGAGTCATTCTGGTGGTGACAGGGTAGCAATAGGTAAATAATCTCCCCCCCCCCCCCCCCCCCCCCCCCCCCTTCCCCACCTTCCCGTCCCCAATAAGCCTTATGGTTTCTGTGGAGGTTAAGCACCATGGGAGACACAAAAGGTTCAAAAGAACGCTGTTTATTGGGACAAAACACAACATGCGAATTTTCGGGGGTAATCCACTTTACCAAGCTACAAAACGACACTTAGACAACAGTTAAACGGTGAAAAACGATGAAAAATAAGATGGACAGCTAAGGCACTTACCTGTTTTTGGTTAGCTATGTCAAGTTGTTTTCGTGTCCAGTGCTTCAAACGGTGTCAAGGTGTCACTGTATTCGTAGCCACATGACGTAGGGGTGCATGTGTGTTTCCAAAGTCGAAAGCGGTCGCAATAAAGCTGTCAGGAACAGTTTGAGAATTCACACGGTGTGCTGAATGAACAGTAATGTTGGAGATTCGGGGTGCTGAATGGTCCATGTAGCCTATATATCCACACATTTGTCAGGATGGATCTGGCTCTTCGAGCATATTTAATTTAACCGTGTGACTAGAATTTGCGTTGATGATTCCGACGACGAAGCGGACGTCAGAATTAAAAGGAAGATTGACAGCAAACTGAAACTGTGACGATCTTTTCAGCCAATGATCACAAACACACACACACACACACACACACACACACACACACACACACACACACACACTCGTGTACACACACCTACATCCACTGATACACACTCCAGTGCACACACGAGCGTGCGCTCACACACGCACATACGCAGAGAGAGCAGGCACAGAGACAATGTGTGAGTGAGTGAGAGAGGACATAGAGCACAGGCACTGAGAGAGAGAGAGAGAGAGAGAGAGAGGGGGGGGGGGGGGGGGAAGGAAGAGCACAGGCAAAGAGAGAGAGAGAGAGAGAGATCTAAAAAATCAAAACGTCAATGTGTGTTCACTCGTCTCATGTTTACTCAGTTGTCAAGACATCCAAGCTGACACGCAACATTCAAACTGCAGCCATGAAGCAGGAGGGAGGGACAGGGACCCGGACAACACATCCCTTCAACACGCAGACACACGTGTAGTATGCATTTCAACTACACGGTAAAACACAATGCCAAGTATCATTCCAGCAAAATGGATACATGCATCCCTTAAACACGCAGACACAAGAGTTTGTATCCATTTTAACTACACGGTAAAACACAATATGAAGTATCATTCCAGCAAAACAGATACACACATCCATTAAACTCGCAGACACAAGTGTTTGTATCCATTTTAACTACACGGTAAAACAGTGTCAAGCACCATTCCAGCTAAACAGATACACACATATCTTCAAAATGCCAACACGCGTGTAGTATCCAGTATCCATTCTACATGGTAAAACAAACACAGCGTCACGTACCGCTCCAGATACACACACACACACACACACACACACACACACACACACACACACACACACACACACACACACACACATCATCATCATCATCATCATCATCATCATCACCGTTGAACACATCGACACGCGTGCATGCACTCTACAGGGTAAAACACACACACACGTGTATCGCTCCATCGGAACAGAAACGCCCACCATCGTTCCATACACCAGGCAAAACACACACGTGTGCACGCCGACGTATTCTGTGCACGATAAAACCCACCTTTCCGTTCCAGCTAAGTCCAGACAGACATTATCAATCACCACTGACGTACTCATGAACATTTCTGTACATATATATCCTTCATACGTACACAGGCATTTTCCTGGGTGAAACAGGCGCGCGACTCCAGCGTACACATATACACCTATCATCGCTAAGTACGCCGACACGCGTTCCGCAAGCACGTACTCGCAGGTCACGCGTACCGCTGCGCGTAATTAAACACATACTCGTAGGCACACTCCGAGCATCGCTTTCCGGCACCTTCCTCCAAACTCTGCCAGATTTGGTTACGCCACTGAAGGGGCACTCTTTATCTCCGCGCAGCTGTCCAGCGACGCGTCAGCGCCCTCCGAAAGGTTCGGGTACTGATAGACTGTAGAAGCAACCTAGCGCCCAAGCACGCACGTAAACATGAGGCGCATCCACCCGGGTAAAAAAAAGTTCCGTCTCGATTCAAATGATTTTGGTTTTATTTGAGCTGGCGTAAGCAACATGGTCAGTTATAAAAGAAACGTCTGATATAATCTGAGTTGTTTGTAACAAACTTACTACTGTACTAACAAACAAAAAACTGCTCGTTAGCTGACAGTTTTCTGGACCCTATGGCGTAACTAAATACAGCAGTGGTTGAAGGAAGGATGTCGTAAACCAGTGCTTGGAGTTTGACTCGTCGGCTACCCATCGTCGCTCAGTACGTCCACACGCGTTCGGCAAGCACGTACTTGCTGGACACGCGTAAGTAAACATGGCGCTTAACGTCCACAGAAACCATAAGGCTTATTAGGGACGGGGAAAAGGGAGGGAGGGGTATGGAAGTGGGGGGGAGAGGGAGATTATATCCCTATCGCTACACTGTCACCACCAGAATGATTTCTGCATTAAGATGGGCAGCGATGAGAGCCATTTTAATGTTTCAGTAGGTAGTGATGGACAAAGACACAAGACAGTGGCCACAAACCACAACCTTTTTGAAGAGGAAGGAGAGCCGAAGCGGTATCGAACCGAGGTCCTTCCGCTTACCAGCCTAACGCCTTACGCCGCTAGGCCAAACCGGCTCACGTAATCACATACGTGTAGGCTACCCATCGTCACTCCGTGCACCATACAGCACACGTGCTCGTCGACGCATTACGTACAGCGCTGCTTTAAAGTTGAAGCTGGCAAGACACACGTATACAAAAACAGACTCTCCCCAAGGACTGTGTGTCATAGTTCAGGAGCTGTGTGAAAGTCGAGGTGGCCGTCCGTCCTAACGAGCCTTCTGGTTTCCGTGGACGTAAAGCTATATTGAACCATGCTTCGGCATTGGTCTCAGCTTGTCCCCAATATGTCAACTGACATCTGTGGACATTAAGCAACACTACCTACCTACCTAGGACTGACTGTGAGACTGGAGCAACCTGGATGAACTCACAGTCTCTGCCGAGACGTAAAGCTCTATTGAACCATGCTTCGGCATTGGTCTCAGCTTGTCCCTAATATGTCAACTGACATCTGTGGACATTAAGCAACACTACCTACCTACCTACCTAGGACTGACTGTGAGAGACTGGAGCAACCTGGATGAACCCACAGTCTCTGCCGGGACCGTTTGGGGGGGGGGGGGGGGGGGGGGGAATTTAAAGACCTCTCGACCCGTGATTAAAGACAGAAGACACAGTTTCAACCGCTTTGTTGTTGTTGTTGTTGTTGTTTTTACCATTTATTTTTTGAGGATAATAATCATGTGCTCTTCCACCCCACCCACCCCTTCCCACACACCCCATGCCCATCTATGCCAGAAGTGGTCCTGTGACCGACAGTGTCAACGTATCCAATCATGATCAAGAATCGGTAAACACAGTTTTGCATTCCAAGCTTACCCATGCATTTAGGTCCGCCGTCCTACGTTTGGAACGATTTTTTTGTTTTAGTTTTTTTTCTCCAGATCCAAACACATAAAAGGTTCAAAAGAACGCTATCTATTAGGGCAAAAACACAATTTATTAGGGTAAAAACACAATCTGCAAATGTTCAGGGTAATCCCCTTTATCAAGCTACAAAACGACACCACTTAAACAACAGTTAAACAGTGAAAAACGAGATGAAATGCTAAATCACTTATCTGTTTGGGGTTGAGTTATGTTGTTTTCCTGTCTAGTGCTTGGAAGAATTTGGTCATTCTTGTTCCAGATTTTTTTTTTTTTTTTTTTTTTTTTAAACAATTTTCCACTTTTCTTTTCTTCTTTCCCCAGTCAATTTCAGCTGTGCGTCACTTTGGCTTTGTGTTGACAAAGAACCTACCAACAAGGACTATCTTTACGCAAAGAAGCAGCTGCTTGGCATTCTCCTCTGTTGTTGTTTGGAGGAGGCCGCCTCTTGCAAGAACTGGAAGGCTTTTTGCTTCGGGGTATTTCAGTATCCGGAAAAGACAAAGAAAAGGAAGAAGGAAAAAGAAAATAAAAAAATAAAAAGAAAAGAAGAAAGAAAGAAAAGAAAAAGGGGGGGGGGGGGGAGAAGGAGGGAGGCATTAATGGGTTAAACACACAGACCTGCACTTCTGCGCACAGACACTTGTGTGCATTCCGCTCGACGAAGCACGTACTACTCGTCAAGCTACGCGCACACACGTATCGTCGTTCAAACACACCGACACGCACTTTGCATGCAGGGTAAAAAAAACTCGCTCTCTCTGTTCCGGGTACACCCGTCATTGTTTGAGACGCCGACGCGCGCTCCAGGTAACAAAAACACACACACATCGCTACAGCTAAACACACATCATCGTCTTACAGGCTTACGAAAGTTCATGTCTGTTCATTTCTCAATATATTGCAATCATATGTGTTTTGTATCACCTACATACAATACTACAATATGAAGAACGTGGCAGTCCCACCAACCCTCGCCCCCCATCTCTCTCTCGCGCTCTCTCTCACACACACACACAATAAAGAAAGAATGAAGAGACACGTGTGTACACACACACACACACACACACACACACACACACACCAACAAAAAGCCCGGTTACATTCGGTACCAGAACGCACTCAACACAACCAAACAAAATGTTCTGCCGTGGCATCAGTTCAACGCACAAAACGTGTCGCACCACCAATATGGCAATGAATCCACTCAACGCTTTTCGCCGTGGCAACAATCACACTATAAAAAATAATTAAAAAAAAAAAAAGCAAACAAAACCCCCATCTATTTTGCCATGGCCTGAATCCATGCCATAAACGACGTTCACCTTTACCACACAGCCACAGTAGAAATGTGTTTTTCTCACGACAGCAATAAATGCTAGTAAATAATGATCAGACCGAACCGGAATATAATCCAAATGTTTATAAAATACTGATTTACATCAAAGTAACACCGTAACAGTACACCTCACCACACATGCACAAATCCAGTCGATAAATTCCAACAGATGTGCAAAATCATTCCAGAAGTTCCTACAACCGGCCGTCTTTCGTCGAAATTCGTATAATTCATAAGTGCCCTCTATAGACTAAAAAAAACAACAACAAAAAACGTTAACGTTAGCCACACGCCACGTCACTTCCAGTACCGGTAGTTTTGTACAGTGCTCAATGCATAAAAGTGCTTTCCATGACGGATTTAAATAATATATTGCAAAACATTTGATTTATTTTTGAAATAAAAAAGAAGATAAAGAGAACACGAAGTTGGCCAGCCAATTAAAAATTCTCCCTCACAACGAGTGCCTGTGCCCAAAAGCCGACTGCAAACTGGGGAGATGAAATTAGAAAATGCTACAGGTTCGTGCCGATGAATAAAAGATTTTTTGTTTATTTATTTTTAATTAGAAAGGTGAAAACTGTTTTCAGCGCTTTGAGCCGCAGGGGAGGCGCTTTACAAATTTCCATTATTATTATTTATGCAAACTGGGGAGATGAAATGAGAAAATGGTACAGGTTCATGCCGAAGAAATAAAAGACTTTTTATTTATTTACTTTTTAATTAGAAAGGATGAAAGTTGTTTCTTGATGCCATGATTTGAACCAAGGGATCGGCGAGGCGGCAAGCCGAACACCTAACTACATAATCACTCGGTCAGAACTGTCCTGAAACCGTGAAAGCCATCGACGTGGCAGCCAACAGAACCACGATGGCTGACGGCGTAAAGTCGATTTTTGTTGTTGTTGTTGTTGTTGTTGTTGTTGTTGTTGTTGTTGTTGTTGTTGTTGTTGTTGTTGTTGTGTGTGTGTGTGTGTGTGTGTGTGTGTGTGTGTGTTTTTTACTAGCACTAGGCGACAAACACTTTCTCTCCATTCTGTGACTGAGCACAGGCAAACATGCACAAGCCTACACCCACCCCACCCCCTCCGCCCATACCCCTCCCAAACCAAGCCTCGCTTTCCGGCACCTTCTTCCAAAAGGAGGAAGGACGTCGTAAACCAGTGCTTGGACTTCGGCCTACACATTCACACATCCAGGACACGAGCGTCCGGGAACAAGGTGATGCCAAGATGAAAAGAGCTTTGGGCACAAAGCAGCATGCTGAGCAACCTCTCCGTTAACAAACAAAGCGACGCCAAATCCACTGACAGGAACAACAGATAATACGTTATTCTGTGACTGTGCGCCAAATCCACTGAGAGGAACAACGGATAATATATCATTCTATGTCTGTGCACCAAATCCACTAACAGGAGCAATACCCCCAGTCAGTAAACTACCACCCACAATACCCCCAGTCAGTAAACTACCACCCACAATACCCCAAAGTTAATTTAAAAAAATTAAAATTACTCAATAGATCTGTTCTATACCACTACACCACTGGCCCGACGAACGGAGGCAGGAACGAAAGCAACAAGTTCAATGTTTAATGTTGCTTTACGTCCACAGAGACCATACGGACTATGAGGGACGGGAGCCCAGGACGGCCATCTCGACTTTCACACACAGCTCCTGAGCTCTGCTTTAGTTTCTTCGTCTTATTCAGTGTTGCTTTACGTCCACACAGACCGTACGGACTATGACGGACGGGGAGCCCAGGACGGCCACTCGACTTTCACACAGCTCCTGAACTCTGACACGTAAATTCAAGTTCAATGTTGCTTGACGTCCACAGAGACCGTGCGGACTATTAGGGACGGGGAGCCCAGGACGTCCACCTCGACTTTCACACAGCTCAGTCCTGAACTGTGACACGTAAGTTCAAGTTCAATGTTGCTTGACGTCCACAGAGACCATTAGGACTATTACTTATTAGGGACGGGAGCCCAGGACCGCCACCTTGACTTTCACATGGGTAGGTAGTAAGTAATGAAATTATTTCTTAGCTGTATATTGCTGCTTGTCAAAGGGAACATGTACATTATTTTTCTTGTGTATATAATATATATATATATATACATTGTTAGTTGTCATATATATGTATTACTTTCTTGAACATGTTACCTTCGATTCTTTCTCACTTAACGCAGAAAATGTTGGAAATGTTGTAAAGCGCAGTGAGTTTGTGTACACCAGAGAACAGCGCTATACAAAAGTTATATATTATTATTTATTATAGCTCCTGATCTCTGAATGAAGGCAACTGTCCCAAAGCTCGTTATATTAAAAGCAGTTGTCCCGCTGGTCCAACTGTACGTCAGTGACGTGGATTTAACCTCTGGTCCAGGAAGGGCTACGATGCTTCTTCTTTTTTCTTTTTTGGAGGGGGGGGGGGGGGGCTGGGGCGGGGGGGTGTTAATTTTGGTACCTCTTCCTTTATGCAAACTCGCAATGTTGGTTTAGACTTGTGTAACGCCGAGTCATCTCCGGAGAGGTGCTGGCGGGGACCGAGATCCCAGGAGGTGGGGGGAGGAAGGGGGGGAAGTACACCTAACACTACACTGTCACCACCAGCGCTCAGGAGCTGTGTGAAAGTCGAGGTGGCCGTCCTGGGCTCCCGTCCCTAATAAGCCTTACGGTTTCTGTGCGGGACGTAAAGCAACACTCGACCAACAAACCACCAGAACGATGTCCACATTAAGACGGGCAGAGGTGACAGGCATCTGAACGTTTCACTAATCGCGAGGGACAAAGTCACGAGACAGTGTCAATCAAATTTAATTCTCACACAATATTTATTTATTTATTTAAAGGGGGCGTATGTCTAAGAGTGTGTTTCATGACTCAGAATTACTGACATAATTATGTTCTTCGTTGCGCGATCGAACGACAGCTTTAATTTCCCGCTGGGACGAATAAAGCATATTGTTATTGTTAACTTTTGAAGGCAAAGGGTCAGCCGAAGCGGGGAATCGAACATAGTGACCGACGCCGTCCATTTGCCAGCACAGCGCCTTACTCTACCGCTAGGCCAAACCGGCTCCCGCAAGCCCGTCAAAGCCTCTCTGGCGTTCGTAATACGCACAGCGCGCACTCGGGCCGTTATGCACGTTACAAACCCCAGGCCAGTCTCCTGATAAAGGGCGGTGGTGTGGAAAGCACAGAGATGGCTCACCGACATAACGGTAGCAGCAGAGTAATCCTAGTCATGACCATAGGTACTCGCCATGGAAAAATCGATACGATCTGCTACACTTGTCCAGACCTCTGACGCCATGCAGTCAACCATCGACATCCCGGATGTCCGAGTTTGGCCGCCCTCTGCCGGAGAAACACGGTCGGGTGTTCGTGGTGGCTCTAGAACTAGCAGCAGCAGGCATTCTTCAGTCTCAGACCCGTCCCTAATAAGCCTGATGGTTTCTGTGGACGTAATGCAACACTCAAACAGTCTCAGAAAACTCTACACTGCGTTCCCTGCGCATACTGCAACAGCTGATTGATGGTGATCGCATTAAAAAAAGAAAAAAGAAAAAGAAAAAAAAGAAGACTTTTTTTTTTTTTTTTTCTTCCTTTTCTTCTTCTTTTTCCCCCGCTATTCTCCGCTTTCCAGCAGACTCACTGCTCTTTTGTCGCGCGTGTTTCTAAATGAATGGCTGTAAAAGACCCACACGGGAGGTAAAGGTCTGAGGGTCACATACGTTTTGGGAGATTAAAAACTAAAAAAAAGAAAGAAAAAAAAAGATTAACGGTTCATACACATTCTGGGAGACTTTCACAAGCCTTTTTTTGTTTTTAAGGACCTAAGGATTAAAAAAAAAAAAAAAAAAATCTTAACGGTCCGAGGTTCACAAGCGTTTTTGAGAGTTCTATCAAGCCCATTCTCTTTTTTCAAGGAGCTAACGATTTTACAAACCTTTTTTGTGTTAACGGCCCAAGGTTGATACACATTTTGGGAGACTTTCAACAGCCCTTTTTTCCCCTCCCTTTTTTTTTTCAAGGACCTAACAAATAAATAAAAAAAGTAAAAAAAAGTAAGTCTGAGAGACTTTCAACCGCCTTTTTTCTTTTTTCCAGGACTCAATGATTAAAATAAAAAATCTTTTCTTTTTTCAATGGTCCGAGGTTCATACATGTTTTGGGAGACTATCAACAGCCTTTTTTCTTTTTTCATGGAGCTAACAATTTAAAAAAAGAAAAAAAAGTTGGAGGTTCATACATGTTTCAGGAGACATTCAACTGCCTTTTTTCCCCTCAAATATTTAACAATTTTGGGGGGATTAAAAAACAAAATTATAACTACAGGGCCAAAGACATAGCTTTACAAAAAAGCCACTATACATACATGTAGTGTAGTTGGGTGCTAGTGGAAATATCTAGCGTTAATGTGTGGCAATTCGTTTGTTGGCGTATACAATAACACGTATTCATTTAAACTGTTGTATACCACGCAGTTGAAAAACAAGAATAGTAGACAAATGCACTTCTTATGTCATCTTTTAATTACTGGACTGAGGTTTGAGGTAGGGCCAGGAAAAGAAAGACTGGGGTTGGTATGGACGTGTCCAAAGTCCTACTTGTCAAAGATTTGTCCATATGTCAGAGACGACAGGAAGGTAAGAGGCAGGCGCACATCACTGTCAACACACAAGAGCACCACAGTTTCAATTTTCAGACTGTCAAGTACTGTGTCAAACATTTTAAAACTTTTTTTTCTTTCTTTTCCTAGCTTGTTGATACCATCAGGCGCAATTTTTTTCTCTCTCTCTCTAAGCTTGTTGATACTATTATGTGCAATCTTTTAGGCAAATTTGGTCTGCTTGTGTGTTTGCGTGTGCATGTGTGTGTGTGCATGTCTCTGTGTGTATGTGGCGGGACAAGAGGGGAAGTGGGGGGAGGGTGTGTGTGGGAGGAAGGGGTGGGGGGAAGAGGGGGTGGGGGGAGGGGGGGCAGGATGTATCAATGTGGGTGTGAAGGGATAGGACAAAATCAGTTATAATCATACTTGTGCCGATTATATCAATCATTTTAACGTGTACTATACTGTTTATTTTCACAGCCCATTTCTGTAATAATTTAATATTCTATTTCATAATGCATGTGGTATTAACTTTGCCTGTACGCTATTGCGCACTCTTTGACTGTGAACCTTTTACACATGCAGATTTTGTTTGTCACGTGTGACACCCACATTCTCCTTTGAATGCAATAAATACGTACTCAACTGGACTTTTCATTGGTCTTGAAGGACTGTTGTCAACGCCTTGAACAGGTCCTTCCAAACTTACGAATCCTCAAGGACTACAAGGTGTGGGAAAGGACTCGGTCAGGGACAGGTCTGGACAGGGGATGGGGCTGTTTCACTTTTATTTCAGGTTAGGGAATGAGAAATCTGTTCTCTTTAACACAGTTTGCCACAAGTAACCCTAGAAACAGTATTTCAAGACAAAAAATTTTTTTTAAAACACACACACAAAAAACAAAACAAAAAAGGAGTAAACAAATCAACAAAAAGAAATTAAAACAAAATAAAACAAAGTGACTCAAATGTCACACATTCAACAGAAGATGGGTGCTGATGTTTCCATTGACTAATGTTCACTGTGCAACAGTGACATCACATTCCCACTTTATTAATTATCAGTTTTAATGAGGGAGGGTATTATTAACTAATTAAGGGCTGCTTATTATGATGTGTTGCTTTTCATTAAAATGTGCGAAGCTGAAACAAAGTGATTTTTCCCTTTCTTTGCCCCACACACCAAAGTCCATGCTTACTGGCATTGTCATAATGAAACCACCCTATCCACGAGCACTCAGATATCAATACTCATTCACGATAGGATACGGCATACAATAGTATAATAAAACAAGGTTTAACAATAAATCTTTTCACTAATTAATTACCATAATTTCATTGCGTTACACCTCGTAAACAACTGATAAAGTTCTACACACATACACAAACATGTGCTCACACACACACCTCGTAAACAATTGATAAAGTTCTACACACACACACACACACACACTCACACACACACAAACACGTGCACATACACACCCAGAACACACTTATCACACTTTTACAAAGTACAAACATCACATGCAAAAAGGTCATTTTGCACCATAGTGACGCAGGCATGCATGACACATGAAATAACATACGAGTCATCAGTGAGCTAGTAAAACGTGTAATGAAAGCTGTTGTCACAGACGGTGGATGAATCTGGTATTCTGAAACTAGTCACAAGCTGCTGCGCACACTTCTTTTCCATCCGATCCTCTTTTTCTGCCATCACCCACAGGATAACGGGAATCACGCTGAGTCACAAAGTGAAGTGAGCCTCACTTTTCATACCCACGCAAAAAGGTGGACCATCACCACATCCATCCAAACTCAGTTGTTGAGCACACACATGCACACACGCTCTCACACACATACACACACACACACACACACAGACGTGCACACATACAGACACCAACAGTTGTCCCTGGCATGCAAAGCCAAGCACTCTGTCAATTGCCTGGCCAAGAGAATCCCATGCTGAGCAGTGTGTCCATGGCGATGAGAAGTCAGTGCATGCAGTTGGTCAACCATCCAAGGGGGCAGGCGATTGGTCACCCATCCAGCGGAGGACCAAGGTAGACCATGGAGATCTCCGTGTTGCCATAGACAGCGGAAACAGCGGGGTACAGCTGGGTGTCAGGCAAGCCTCGAAATGCAACTCCTGCCACAAAACATTGCAGCACAAGTGAAAGGGTCCATATTTTTGGCATAAACAGTGAGAACTGACCGGAAATGGATTCTAAGCAACTAGGGGCTCACTACATAGTCTAACAATACTAGCAGGGAAGTCGCAACCACGAAACACTTTTACAGCACACACTAAGTAAGCATAATTGACTATTTCACATCCCCAAAACTGGCATGATTGGGTATATTTATCACAACCAAGGTTATCAATACATCACAGTGCAAAGCTTAAACAATGTCAATTTTTTTAATGATCACTTATATATAATAGTGCTATTCTCCACTCTCTTGAGCAGACTCACTGCGCTCGCATGTGATTCTACATGAGTGACTACCTATTTATAGCACATTCTTTTGAATATCCACCACAGTGGTGTACTTAAGCGCTGGCATGGCTGGTGCCACATGAAACTGCTGCCACCTCGGCGCAAGTTCTGTGTACACCATACAACCATGCACCATGTCACTTCATGCAAAGCCACATCCGTAAGATGCATGTGTGTTTAGCTGTAACCTGCTACCTGCACCTTTGGCAGAATGACCGGGATCTTTTACATGCTACTGCGGTAACACGGGGGTGGAACAGATACCGAAATAAGAGTCAGAGCACAGAAAGTCAACCCCGGAGAAGAAAATTCTCCCGCCACTCCTGCAGGGATTTGAACCCACGAACTTTCAACCACGAGTCCGGCACTCTAACCACTGAGCTACAGTTTTAACCAATTCAACATCACCACAGCCTAGGACATATTAGCAAAGGTAGTTGAAACTGACATATATACATAAGAAAGCTCCATGGATGGAGTTTTTGTTGTAAATCTATCAAATGTTTGAAATACCTCAACGTCTTAACACCTTTGGGGCCATTTTTTTTCCAATCTAACATTTTCATGCATCCTTTACGGATCAAGGACAGAGCTTTTGTACTTGTTTCTCTTTGCAAAGCGCTCTCAAACTTTCTAAATGCAGCATTTCAAAAAATAATTATTTCTCAACATTCTAAATTTACAGCTTATTAATGCCTTTTTTCTCTCCCCTTTTCTTTTTTGATCTTCTGTATGCATGTCTCTATTCATTTAGAGCTTCTTGGGTGTGTCAGCTGAGAGTATTCTCCCATGCTGATGGAGTCTACCACTTAGACATTCTCTTTATTTTATTTTTTTATTAGTGCTGGGCTGATATTCTGTCACCATTATGTGCCAGTAGTCAGTGATGAGTTATTCAGGTAGTGAAACACATGTCTGACCTAGGCAACCAACATAAAATGGTCTACATTTTATTCTAAATCAGTAAATGTCGTCAACACAGACCATGTTTTTCATCATGCACATTCATTTCAAACAATAATCTGAATGTAAAAAAACAACTAAAAATCCAAGTTTTTTGTTTGTTTGTTTGCACATACTTTTTCTGATCACCATGTGAATGTGGAAGTTTTTTGTGCATTCCAATTTCCATAATCCAACATCGCTTTACATATTAATGTATAACAACAACTTGACAAATGAGAATCACAGTACACCCGAAACACTCTGAGGCTGATAAAGCAAAACAACTTACCTAAAAACTCATAGTTTTTCTCAAATGCTAATGTGTTGTCTTCACAGTCCAATATTACTCTTATTCTCTCTCCCACCTGCACAACAGAACACATACTGTATACAACTGTGACCTTAGACTGGTATACTTACAGAATATGACCTTACACAGTTATACTGTTTGTAATTCACCATCACACCCTGCACCACAGAACACATACTGTATACAAATGTGACCTTACGCTGGTACTCTTACAGAATATGACCATACACAGTTATAGTCTTATACTGTTTGTAATTCACAACCACATCCTGCACTACAGACACAACAGAACACATACTGTATACAAATGTGATCTTACACAGACAGTAGATACACTTACACTTTCGTACAGTATATGACAGTACACAGTTACTATTTGTAATTCACAACCACATTCTTCACCACAGACACAACAGAACATATGCTGTATACAAATGTGACCTTACACAGACATGCTTACAGAATATGACATTACACAGTTACACTTACACTGTTTGTAATTCACAACCACAGACACAACAGAACACATACTGTATACAAATGTGACCTTACACAGATATATATATATATATATATATATATATATATATATATATATATATATATATGACTTAGTGCCAAAAGGTGCGCAAATGGGGGGTCCGATTTTTGACTGTCAATAAAATCCGTTTCAAACACTGTCTTGTTGTTGCTTTGTGGTGTGTTCATAATTGGTCAGTATCACAGTGGAAACAATATGAGCTCTAAATCTGGAACAGCTGGAGAAATATTATTTTTTGAAAGTGAAAAGGACCACAAAATTTCCCCTGAAAATGGACATGCTCACGGTGAGTGCTTAGCGTGCTTTCATTCACGTACATGACGAAGCAAAACATTACCTTAGTCACCGATTTGCACAGAGGAGATATTGCATATTGCATAGTGCATATAAAATTGATTATCACTGAATTTTGTTTTTGGAGTTAGAGGCTCCGAAAATTCCCTGGGTCGAACATTATGTGTGTTGAAATGTTTCATGACCAGCATCCGCAGACAATCTAGTGAAGACAGACTTTCTCTTTGTCGAAACTTTACTCCATTCACTGTGGTACGTCACTACATCAGGCGCCAATGTTTTATTTTACTGCCAAATGTCTGGGTAGTTTTTAAAATATTTTTTTGCCATTCTTCATAAAACTGTTGCAATAAATAACGTTCAACAACGTATTAGATTAAACAAGCAAAAGGGAAAAAATAAATTTTTCCCGCGCTTTTGCACTACTTCCGGTCAGCCATGTTACACACCCGGGTCATTTGCTTTTAGCACATGGCCGCAGGGAAGAGACGTTCTGATAGGGCGAAAGGTGTTGTGGTAATATTTTTTGCAGACCGTAACGTTTCAACTTAATTTAAACGTTCATCGGAGATTTAGTCAAATCTTCCGGTTTACAATGATATTTAGTTGGTATATGCCGAATCTTTTAAAAGTATCGGAATGTTAGCATACAGAGTGAGTTTTTGTTGCTGTTGATCTAAAGTTTGTTCAGATGCTTTCGAAAATTTAGTTTTCACCGAGTTTCTTACAACATGGGTGCATGTTGAAATCGTAATGTGCGACAGCAGATTGGTTATAAATAGTATATTCTGATCGTACTCTTTACATTTTTTGCTTCCCACTTAACGCAGTTCATTTTGTTTACAAACTACGTCTTCAAAAAAATCATCATATATGGTAGACAATTCAAATTTACGCAGGTTGAAGCTGTCAAGTTAGATGTTGAACATTACGATTACAACATGAGCTGTGGAAATAATAACTTCGACATAATTATAGTGACCATGCCTGTCTGCCTTCCAGAGTTCTAAAAATGTAAAGGTGCCGATCTTAATAGCATTATTCTTTGGCTGTGATTTTTTTAGGACAATTGTTTCTATTTATTATTATTAATTCTTTCACTTTTAAGTTAACTGTTCAGCTATTTTTGTCTTAGGCCCCCCGAGTCAACATGACCAAGAAACGCATGGATGACAGGTTTGGGGTGTGTTTTCCTGTGACACCCAAAAGCAGCAAAAGTTGCACTCGCTCTTACTTGCTCCATTTTCCCCTTACAAAACACTTACTTGTTTGTTAAATAATCAGTATTATTTTTTTTGGTTTTGAAAAACAAAGTACCATGTTTTCTCATTAACATATTACAACAAAATTAATGCAGCAAAAACTGTTCACATGGAAACAGTTATGTCTTTATACTTTACAGTAATAAAAAGTTACTGATTTATCATTTTCATCAAGAAACAAACAGCATTGTACATCTTGTTGATATAGTAATGTTCGACATATTTCTTACATCATTTGCTGTTTATGTCAAGAAAACTTAAATTTGAGAGAAAAAAAAATCATCAAATCTTCCTTGTCACATATTGCTCTATTAAAGAATAACTTTATGTTTCAAAATGTGTTGCTTTTTATTCATTTAAAAATGTTCAAGATTGGGGTGTATGTTGAACATTATCTAAAATATTGCAACAAACTATGCGTAGCATGCTGTTCTGTGTGACACAGAACAACAACAGTTTTACTTGGTAATACTCATGTGGATCACATCTTGTAAGATCAGTTGGGTTTTCAAGTTAACTGCATGATTAGCAGCACAGTAATGTGGGCTTGTTGTAAAGTGTAATGTTCAACATCTTATCACAAATCACACTGAAAGTCAAATTTCTCAGGAACGAAGAGCAGCATTTCCTTCTCCCTTCACTGGTGGATAACTTCACATGTGTTCTTTCAAAAAATGCATTACTCACTCACATCCTGTCAACTTTATTTTCTACTACCTCTGTCCTCTTTTCTTGCGCACCTTTTGGCACTAAGACATATATATATATTTACAGAATATGACCTTACACACTTATACTGTTTGTAATTCACAACCACATCCTGCACCTCAGACACAACAGAACACATACTGTATACAATTACAAGTACGACTTACCTGATCACCACAGACACAACTCACAAGAGAACACATATATAACGACATACAAATATGACCATAAACAGTTAAGTTACACTGAGCAGGTAAACATTTCTTTGCATTTCTCCACCAACCAAACTGGCTGCTTGCAGAATGTGAAGTCCTGTGAGTGTTGTGTTTGTCAACTCAATTTGAATTGTCAATTGGCTTAAAATTGCACTCATCTCATGCATGCATGCATGAACACATGTAATATATATATATATATATATATATATATATATACATGTGTACATGTGTTTGGTTGCTTGAAACTGATTTCTCTCTCCCTTGTTTTGGGGTTTTTTAATATTCATAATTCTCTTAGTTAATATCTTTTTACTTATACTATTATAATATAGATTTTTTTTTTAAAGATAATCTGTTTTACTATTTTAGTGTTTGCAGAAATTAGCATCTTGGGGGACTTCAAGTTCAAGCAACAGATTGTCACCCGAAGCACCATCTGATTTGCACGTGCGCACTCCCCTCCCATCACATCTATACCTAAAATTAGGTCCAGCGATGTATCACATCAAGATCAAGTTCTGTTTTTTTGAGAACCAGTCAAACAAACCAACAGCTGATCGATTGCTGATTCCGATGCTGCTCTTAACCAGCAAAACATGAGAAATTACCAGTTAACATAAACTCTGATGATAGTTTCAAATAATCCATTGCTGCTTACTGGCACCAATGGCAGTTTTCATTTCGCAGATTTACAAACAGTTAACACGTTAGACAATTTTTCAAACTGGTGCAACATCTATTTATAACTTGTAAAAGTGGTTCGACTTCAAGGAAAATGGTCAGACACACATCTGTCCATGCTATTACTAGAGCTCTACTACTAGTACTAGCATAGTAGCAAACACCCTGCTCTCCTCGGCTCCCTATCTAGAAAGTAGAAACTGAACGCACACACACACACACAGAGTGACACACTGTTACTGTACATGTATACACACACACACACACACACACACACGCATGACTCACGTACACACAGCCACTCTCACTGTACTGTGGGTGTGTGTGGGGGGGGGGGGGGGGGGGGTTATGGGGGGGGGGGGGGGGGGGGGTTGTCTTTTTTTTTGTTTTGTTTTTTTTTGGGAGTTGTTTGTTTTTAATACCAAAAATTGCTGTTAACATGAACCATGATCACCCCCCCCCCCCCCCCCCCCCCCCCCCCCCCCCCTTACTTTTCCGGTGTCAGTCTCCTTCCTCTTTTTCCCCTCCACAAACCCCAAAGCTTAAGTTTAAGTCTTCAAATTAATAAGGATGGCTGCTTAAACCAAAGGGGCAGAAGATGATGATTCAGAAATCACACTGTGCAATGTACTACCAGAACTTTGATCAAATTCAAAGTCTAATCAAGTATCATGACATTAAAAAAATTAAAAACAATCAAACTGAAAGTAACTAATTACTTGACAGCTTACTCTCAAGTCTTACAGTACTTGGGAACACATTCCATAAAAACAGAAACAAAATCACACCCAAACATCCAAGACGTAATCAGGATCTGGGAGTGGACAAATAAGTTCCTTCGAACATAAGAACAGACAACTCCCCCCGTCTACTGTCGACACCACATGGCACAAGGCCCACGGAGCCATTCTGGCTGTAACGGTCATGGTACCTGGTACTTTGGAGCGTTGTTCAACATGGGATAGTTGCCTTGACTGTCACCATTGTGAATTAAATGATTGTCCACTAGGTTCCAGCCCCAGCTCTGCGAGTCACCCCCTATAAGTGGGGAGTAACCTTGGCTCTGAACTGAAGCGTGTTGGGTTGCTAACCCTATCATCGCCACTGTTCCGAGAGGTCCTTCCCACCACACTTCCCAACAATGCCGCCCTGTTCGAAAGCCAATTTTCCCTCGTGCACCGTCCGTACTCTGTGCAACAGGGTTGCGATGAACTGTGAAACCATTGGCTTTGATGTAGATGTTTTTTGAACAGTCGTTTGGGTTCCAAGCGTGATAAAACGCGCGTAACTTGGCCTTGTAAGTTGGCACATTGCTCAGAATGTCAGATTTCAGAGCCTCCTCTGCCAGTTTCCGCACACAATGTATTCGCCATACATCATTGTTTTCGTCGTTCAGATATTTGTACCAATTCTTACAAACAAGAGAACAGTTTCGAAGGTCTGAAATGTCCAAATATGAAAAGACTATTTCCAACACATGATGTGGAAGCTTTGCAGCCGCCATGATAGTTCTTGAAGCTGTACGAGAGTTGGCGAGAAGCTACGATACACTCACTTCCTGGATGATTTTTGCGTACAAAACCTGCCACCAAACGCCACAGATGTCGTCAGTCATTTAGTTTTTGCGTCGTTTGGTCTGTTTGTTGTAAGCGCAAAATGAAAATGTGACCATTAATGGATAACTGTCCTCATTTACAACGATAGATCGCTTCCTTTCTGTCTTGCTGAGTCACAGTTTTCTGTCGTCTGCTACACTTCTTCGCATTCATACATTCCAGAGGAGATACCAACAGTTGTGAATGATCGCGAGGTCACTGCCCTCGACTGCAAGTACTCTTGCACTTAAACCCCCTCAGGGCTGTTCGCGCTAGGGGTTTATGTTATGTTATGTTATGTTTCAAGACTGACCAGGCATTTGATGAAACAGTTTCACTGAGCTGCTATTATTTTCTACTATACAAACTCAGTGAGATGATGAATAATTCAGGTCAGTCAGTCAGCCAGTGACACGGCAGCTATCGATCTGGCCGACACTGCATGTGCACGACTGACTTCGGCCGCGTTCGCTTCTTTCGGGTCCTTCATGTCTGCGTTCGAAACAGATCCATCTTTCAAGTCAAACATGGCGGAAATCCTTCAGCGGATTATCCGTTTCTTGGGCTTGTTACTCATTGGCAGCCATGCTTGGGCCAAACCGCATATGCCGCTGCTGTTTACGGCTGCGCCAGCCGCAGCTGCCGATATCTCCGGCGTAGTCCGTGCAGCCAAAGATTATATTATTTATAAATAATCTTTGGTGTAGCGCCGTGCAAGCCTTCTCTCGGTGTTAATAGTCTCACTGACTGTCAGTGCAACACGTGACCTTATAATACGTAGGTGTATACAGTCCTTGTCAGTAGGCTATTAAATTGTCACTGAACAGTCTTCAGCCGGTATAACATGACGTGACCTTACAATAGGCTATATAGGTGTATTTCCATGGAGGTTATTGTCACTAAGCAGTCTCAAGTTCAGTATAACAGGTGACTTTACAATATATAGGTGTGTTTCCTCAGTTGTAGGCAATTGTCACTGAGCAGTCTTCAGTATATGAGTAACACATACCTTATAGCTTATAGGTGTATTTCCTTGTATTAGGTTATTGTCACTAAGCAGTCTTCAGTATAACACGTGACCTAATAATATACAGCATTTCCTTGTAGGCAATTCAGTGTCACTGAGCAGTCTTGAGTATAGTAACACATTACCTTATAGCTTATAGGTGTATTTCCTTGTACTAGGTTATTGTCAGAAAGCAGTCGTCGGCCGGCATAACACGTGACCTTATAATATACGGCATTTCCTTGTAGGCTATTGTCACTGAGCAGTCTTCACTGAGTATAACACGTGACCTTATAATACATAGGTGTATTTCCTTGTAGGCTATTGTCACGTAGTGAGCAGTCTTCAGTATAACCGTAAAGTAAGTAAGTAAACATGGTGCTTCAGTAACGTCCACAGAAACCGTACGGCTTATTAGGGACGGGGAGAAGGGGGAGGAAGGAGTTATGGAGGTAGGGGGAGAGGGAGACTATATACCTATCGCTACACTGTCACGACCAGAATGACTTCTGCATTAAGATGGGCAGCGATGAGAGCCATTTTAATGTTTCAGTAGGAAGTGATGGACAAAGTCATGGACAAAGTCACAAGACAGTGTCCACAAACAGCCTAACGCCTTACCGCTAGGCCAAACCGGCTCACAATATAACCGTAAGTAAGTAAACATGGTGCTTAACGTCCACAGAAACCATAAGGCTTATTAGGGACGGGGAGAATGGGGGGAAGGGGGTATGGAGGTTGGGGAAGAGGGAGAGTATATACCTATCGCTACACTGTCACCACCAGAATGACCTGCATTAAGATGGGCAGCGATGAGAGCCATTTTAATGTTTCATTAATTGTGAGGGACAAAGTCACAAGCGGCAGTGTCCACAAACCGCAACCTTTTTGAAGAGAAGGAGAGCCGAAGCGGTATCGAACCGAGGTCCGGCGCTTACCAGCCTAACGCCTTACCGCTAGGCCACACCGGCTCACGAATATAACCGTGACACCGCGTGACCTTATATAGGTGCATTTCCTTGTAGGCTATTGTGGCCTAACCTGAGTAAGCCTGCTCAGTGGGTGCAGGCCCTAACTGAAAAGGTCTGTCTAACTTGCGCCGGAGAGTCTATAACCGATCGGCATTATTTCATATAACTGATGGGCATCATCCGAGTCATGTATCTCAGTGATGGGCATCATCCGAATCATATAACTGATGGGCATCATCTCTACAACTGATGGACGTCATCTCAGTCTCTCAGCGTAGTTTGGGCTGTCTCAGTCAGAATGTCACCACGGAAGAGGACATTTAAGCCATTAAATTTCGTTGCCACACAAAGACCTAGATTTTGATAAGACCTTGGCAGATAATTTCTCAATCTCAATGTTGAGTTGTTCGCGCGTGTCTACCTATACAACTGATTCAATACAACTTTCTACCGGATTTGTGCTGGTTTGGAGGCTTAAATGTGAAAAGCAAAAATGTCCTGAATAAAGTGGTGAATGTGTGTGGCAAGGTTGTGGGTGAAAGACAAGAACAATTAAGTCAGTTGTATGAACGACGTGTAGTACGGAAGGCTAGGGCAAGATGACAACAACAATGTCCTTGCTAAACATTATGAGCTTCTTCCATCTGGTAGACGATTTCGCGTACCTAAATCAAATACAGTCTGCAGTCAATAGCATTTCTGAACAGATAAATCTGTTCAAACGTCTGAACAGTGCGTGCGTGCGTGCGTGCATGCGTGCGTGCGTGTGTGTGTGTGTGTGTGCGTGTGTGTGTGCGTGTGTGTGTGTGCGTGTGTGTGTGTGTGTGTGTGTGTGTGTGTGTGTGTGTGTGTGTGTGTGTGTGTGTGCGTGTGTAAATTACGTAAATTTACTAGTTTATTATGTAACTTTTGTATTTTCAGTAACTGTTCTTTGAGTTTTAAAATATATATGTTATTGTATACTGTGATGTGGTTAATGTTCAGCCACGTTTTAATTTCTCTGATGCGATAATAAAATAATCTGGAATCTTGAGTCAGTCGAGAAAGGAGTAGACAAGATTACTTGTTGATACAAGGGCAAGAATTCTATAGACCTTGGGATTGTCAGTTTCGGCCTCTCCGGCCTCCAGCCAGAGTCACTGACTGAGTTGCTCGTGTGTAGTGAGATGGACACGTCAGTTTCAGTGTCGACACGACACTCCAAAATTCGGACAGACTGACATTAGATCATCCCTGTCAGTCATAGTTTGCGTGGCCGTCGTAGTTTGACTGATGACACAGGTTCGGGTTTCTTCAGTTGTGTGTGTGTGTGTGTGTGTGTGTGTGTGTGTGTGTGTGTGTGTGTGTGTGTGTGTGTGTGTGTGTGTGTGTGTGTGTGTGTGTGTGTGTGTTGTGTGTGTGTGTGTGTGTGTGTGTGTGTGTGTGTGTGTGTGTGTGTGTGTGTGGTGTGTGTGTGTGTTTGTGTGTGCGTGCGTCGTGCGTGCGTGCGTGCGTGCGTGCGTGCGTGCGCGTGCGTGCGTGCGTGCGTGCGTGCGTGCGTGCGTGCGTGCGTGCGTGCGTGCGCGCGTGCGTGCGCGCGCGCGCGCGTGTGTGTGTGTGTGTGTGTGTGTGTGCGCGCCACGCGCGCCTCTGTCAACGAACGTACATGATACGAGTTCGTGACCATGATGTGCGCCACGCATACCGTGCGCACCATTGCATTTATAAAGGCATTGCCTATTTATTCAAACAAAAACTGCATCCAAGCTGTGTCAGTGAATAATTATCTTCTCACGAGCATGTGGCTGCCGGATCAAACGAACAGGTTCAGTTTAAACAGCTATCTTCCATAGCCGTTGACTGCCTTTACCCTCGTTTTGAACAAAGCGGCAGTCTGAGGCAAAGAGAAAGAAAGAGAAGGGGGGGGGGGATGGCCAATTAGAAGAGCATGACGTCATTGACTGCATCTATAAATGACGTGTAGAACAGATGCAGGGAAATGCATTCAACAATGCGACGAAACACAAGGAAACAATAGTACACGAGCGCTTTCGACAAAAAAATGTTTTCTTCGGGTGCAAGAAGATAGATAGACAACAAAAGAAGAAGGAAACAAAGAAGCGGACAGACAAGAAGGAGCTGATGATGAAAAAGAAAAGAAAAAAAGAAGAAGAAGAAAAAAGGCCAAACATGAATACGTATATTAAAAAGGACGTCAACAAAATGACGAAAATTAAATGACTTGCGTCAGTCTAGACTGAAATAGTGACAAATAACCCGAATTGATTCGGCCATTGTCTTCCCTATTTCTCAGTGATGTTTTATGAGCATGTGTGGTGTAGAGTATTACTTCAACAGATTGCGTTGTAACATACACGGAGTCGAAGTTGGAAACCAGACAGCGGCTTGCAAAACCAGTCTTTAACGACTCAACAAAGATGTCTGTAAAGCCCAGTCCTGATCAGCTACGGGCCACTGTCAGCAATCAGTCGCGCAAGGTTAGTACTGGTCGTCTCAGATCTTCCACTGTGCGAAGGCAAAGCAGCATATTCTATGAGCAACGCGTAAGGCGTTCTTCCAGTTTAGCCATGGACCATTTCGACGCCGTGCCTTCCAAACCCAACGTTAAGCAACTTCTTAGCACTGTCGACTTCAGGGCAGTGCCGTGGTGGACCTCTCAAAGGTTCCTGTTGGCCATCATGTGTTTCCTCGGCTTCGTCGTCCTTTTCGCCCAAAGGGTCAATCTCAGTATAGCCATCGTGTCCATGGTTAACCACAAAGGCGGAAGGACTGGCGGCAACTCTTCGGACAAGCCCGCCCTCGACGGTGGAAACAGCGAGCTGTGTCCAGAGGACAAGCACGATGAAGACAGCCGCGGGGAGTTCAACTGGGACAAGAAGCTCCAGGGACTCCTTCTGGGAGCGTTCTACTGGGGCTACTTCGTCCTGCAGATTCCGGGCGGGCGGCTGAGCGAGACGCTCGGTGCCACGACGGTCATCAAGTGGTCCATGTTCCCTGTGGCCCTGCTGACCATCCTGTCCCCAGTGGCTGCCCGGTTCAGCCCCTACCTCCTGCTGGCAGCCCGGGTTCTGATAGGCGTGGGGGAAAGTACCATATACCCCGCAGTGCAAGCCCTGTGGTCCCAGTGGTCCCCGCCTAACGAAAGGAGCCGTTTGATTGGATGCTCTTACGCAGGGGGGCAGTTCGGGAACGCCATCACCTTCCCCATCGCCGGATACTTAGCTGCTTACGGCTTCGACAATGGCTGGGGTTCTGTTTTTTACGTCATCGGTACCTGTGGGTTTCTCTGGTGCATCGCCTGGGTCTTCATCGCCACAGACAGACCTGAGCAGAACACGCATATTTCAGAGATTGAGGCAAGGTACATCAGGTTTTCCATCGGCCAGCGGGCGGTCATTGAGAAGGGACGCTCCACCCCCTGGAGGGAGATGTTCACGTCGCGAGGAGTGTGGGCCATCATCGTGACCCACATGTGCAGCAACTTCGGCGCCTACATGCTGCTCACTCAGATCCCCACGTACATGGCAGAGGTGCTTAAGTACAACCTGCTGAACAACGGCATCGTCTCCATGCTGCCGTACCTCCTCTTCTGGTTCATGATCGGGGTGGGGGGCACCCTGGCCGACTGCCTCATCGGCGAGAAGGTCCTGTCCGTGGAGTGGACCCGGAAGTTCATGACCCTGGCGGGTATGCTGGGGCCCGCCACCTTCCTCATCGCCACGGGCTTCATGACGTGCGCGCAGCGGACGGAGGCGGTGGCCTTCCTCACCTTGGCCGTGGGACTCTGCGGGCTCCACTTCTCCGGCTTCTTCATCAACCACGGCGACATCGCCCCGGCCTATGCCGGCACGCTGTTCGGCATCACCCAGTGCCTCGGCACCATACCGGGCTTCTTCGCGCCCTACCTCGTCAGCGCAATGACCCCGAACGGCGACCAGGAGGAGTGGCGCCGGGCCTTCTATCTGGCGTCCGGGGTGTATGCCTTCGGTGCTGTCTTCTACACGCTGATGGGGCAGGGAACGGTGCAGCCGTGGGCCATGTGCCACCAGGACCTGCTGACGAAACTGCAAATGGAAGTAGAACAGGAGCTGGATGAACTGCAGCGCGAAGAGGAAGAGGACTAGCAGCAGTAGGACGGAACGTTCCGGTTAGTGTAACGCGACAAGTACACTCCACACGAAACTCCGAGCAAAACTGGAATACGCGGATTTCACTCCCCTATGCCGTCCCCCCCGTCCCTCCACTCACCGTGTGCGAGCTAATCTTAGCCTGGCGGGGTATAAAACATCGCCAGACGTCGTGGCCGAGGCCGCGGGTAGTCCTCAAGCAAGCCACGGTTTGCCCTAGCAGTAAGGTCTGACCAGATTTTCGCGAACTGACCATGTTAGGGGTGGAAGAGGAACTGGAATAGCTGCAGACTGAAGGCGATCGTTGTATTGAAAAACTCCCATGAACTACCGTATGTATTAGAGGTGGAAGAGGAAGAACTGCAGAATGAAGATGGCCGTTGCCTGAACGGAAACCAGTGAACATTCCTCCACCAAACTCCTACAAGTCTTTGAAGTACATCGCTCTACTGGCCACGCAAAGCCCTAGCCTAAGTGTAGTTTAGTACTCCTAAGCAGCTCTGGCGTTAAACTTACGAAATGAGGCATTTGAGAGGTCATGGACCTTGATGTACTTTCGTTTTGCCAGCCGCTCCTTTATATTAACTGTGTGTGTTCCCATAATCTCATACCGTATGTAAATTGTTTCGGTAGGACTGTGCTCTACATGTGTATGGAATACTATATTTAGGTACGTGTATCATGTGAGCGTTCAGAGCGTTGATGAGCACATGATAAATGTACATTATTATTATTATTCTTATATCAACTTTTTATTGCTTCGCACTGGCGTGATCCTCACCACCTCGATGTGTATTGCTCTGGTGACGGCGATATTTCCTGTTTCTGCGGGTCGGAGCATTTGGGACGAGCCGACGTACCCCCCCCCCCCCCCCCCCCCCCCCCAGGCACACACACTGCCATCTCCCCCGTCCCTAATAGACCGTATGTGTGGGCGTTAAACCCCCAAAACGTCAGCTAGCTGCTCATTCAATTTAGAAGAAAAGAAAAAGAAAGAAAAAAGAAAGCCAACAGTAAGGCTGGGACTGTGGGATGGATGGTCCCAGATCTGGATGTCCTGCTTCTGTGGGTATGATTCCTTGTCCTTGGCCTTGTAGAACCTATTATAATGTAGGGGAATTAGTATTGTCGTGCAGAAGGATGCTTTTGCTGATTCCGGCCACTGGGCACTGGTCATGTTAGGCGCGGACTGGATGACTTAGTTTAGGAACAATAGAGGGGCATGTTTTATCCTGTGAACATTTGTATTCTGGATTTTTTTTTAATTGCTTTTTATTTATGTAGTTATTTATTGGGTTTGGGTGTTTTCTGCTGTGATCATTTGTATTCTGGATTTTTTTTTCTTTCTTTTTTTCGTTTATTTATTTATTGGGGTGGGTGTTTTCTGCTGTGATCATTTGCATTATGGATTTTTTTAAATATATTTATGGATTTTTTTTTGGGGGGGGGGGGGGGGGGGGCGTTTTCTGCTGTGATCATTTGTATTACGGATTTTTTAAAAATATATATTTGATTTATGGATTTTTTTTATTGGGGTGGGTGTTTTCTGCTGTGATCATTTGTGTTATGGATTTTTTATTTTTTTATTTATGGGGGCCGGGGGGTGGGGGTGGGTGGATCTAGTATGTCTGCTGATTATTATCAGTTTAAATGCTTTTGACGTTGCTCTGATGTTCTTTGTACAATAAAAAAAAAAAGTATTACTGAGCCTTAGTATTTAGCGGAATTGCCCTGTGAGGGAAGATTAGTTTAAATATTGACTTGACTTACTCCAGGTTATTTATTGCTGATAATTCGATTTGGTAAAGCGTCTTTGCACATTTTCAGTACGTTATATATCTTTTTAAGCTTGGTGCCCACTCGTTACTATATTCTGAATTTGGTCTATGAATAAAACAATTGAAAAATGGTACCATAATTTATGTGTATCCACTTTGTGCAGAGCTTTTTCTTATTCATATATTGATGAATGATCCTTTGAAAGATCCAAACACACAAAAGGTTCAAAAGAGTGCTGTTTACTGGGACAAATCACAACATGCAAATTTTCGGGGTAATCCCCCTTATCAAGCTCCAAAACGATACGTCAACAAGAGTTAAACGGTGAAAAATGAGATGTAGAGCTAGGACACTTACCCGCTTTTGGGTTGAGGTGTGTTAATTTTCGTGTCCAGTGCTTGGACGATCCCTTGAAAGGTTCCACATGAAAGACCACACCTTGTACTTATTTGGCGTATTGAAGTATGTGAATCTTCATCAATGGCTTGCCTAGTAAGTAAGTAAGTTGGTGTTTTACCCCCAGTCAACCTGTACGGTTATATCATGGTGGCTTGCCTAACCACGGTGACATTTTGCTCATCTGAACGTGTAACTGTCTCAGGTCGTCCTACCCAATGGTCATATTCCCCCCCCCCTTTTCTGTTATACGTCGCTTGCCATCCAGGAATCTGGTATTGGTGCACCGGCCATACACACGTGTCCTGTCCAAGACTAATCCCAGAGTGGAACAGTCTTCCCCAAGAAGTGACCACAGCACCCACCCCTGGCTCCTTGGAGACCAGGGTCTGCTCCCTACTTCTGTACTAGGTCTTTAACAAGTATTAACGAAAAGTGGTTAAGTTAAGGCTAGAGCTGTGCCGGTCGGGGTTCGTCCGCGGGGACCTCTACGGTATCCGGATTGGTCCAGCCGGATACCTCAAAGTAGTTAATACACAGCACCCACTCTCCTGTCTAATTTTTTTGTTCCTTTCTTTCCTTCTTTTTTTCCCCCGTTCTGTTTCTTTCTTTTCATTATACCACTTTATAGGACTCTGCAGACCCCCCAAAAGTGCAGCAAAATCTCCGAGCAGTTGGTGGCCGCCTAACACGTTCTATACTTTGGTCAAATCAGATTGGATCCTTATAGCGTCGTGCCCAAGTTTGAATGAAGCGAACATGTCAAATCGATCTGGATCACAAACATTGAATAATATTCAGTCTGTGACCTGGCTCACCCTGATATAACCGTACTGGTTGACTGGGCGAAAACACCAAGTTACTTACTTACTCAAGTTACCGTTTTCGTTGTCTAATATCACCTTGCTGTGAGTAAGTAAATTGGTGTTTTACGCCCAGTCAGCCGGTATGGTTTATCAGGGCGATACACATGTCATATATTTTAATAATATGTATTTCTTAAAATGAGTCTATATACAGTTTTAAAACCATGCTTAAAAGGCGTATAACATAGACGTAACTAAAAATGATCTCAAATTAAAAACAAATCCAAAAATATTGATTTCTTTCAAAAAGTTAAAAATCTTCTCAGGTCAAATATCTTGAAATAACATGCGCAGTGATTTAGCTGTAAAGTGGCTCTCTCTTATTTCAATAACTTGAAATCTGAACAAGTAAGTAAAATATGCTCTATGGTTAAACGTTTATCACATCCGATGCACATTGGCGGTTCTTCACCCTTCAATAAAAAGGAATGAATAATAAAAGAATGGCCAATGTGCAATCGGGCCATCAGTTTCTTCTTTTCGGTTTGACCGGGGACAAACAATACATTCTTTTAACATTGGAAATATATAATTGATTTTCCGGGAACTCATCCCATTCAGACTGCCACAGTTCTAATATATATTTATTTGTGCGTGATTTTAGGTCTGAGAATGGGATGAGCTCAACCGAGATGTCGCCATCAAGGGCATCCTTAGCTGCAGAATCTGCAGCCGAATTTCCCCTAATGCCAACATGGCCAGGAACCCAGATGAAAACAATCTCTCTCCCGTCTCTTTTCATTTCTGTATATAAGTCTAATATCTGAACTAAGACTTTGATCCAGTCCACCATCAGGGCTTACGAATCGCGTTGGGTGCCTTCCGTACATCTCCTACTCAAAGTCTGTATATAGAAGCACATGAACCGTCATTAACTACTCGCCGATTAAAACTGTCTTTAAACTATATCCTTAAACTCAAATCCCTCGTACTTTAGGTTGAATATCGACTGTAAAGATGAAAGGGGATCTGATAATATCAAAAACGATTTTCCTTTGGAATAATAAACATGTTTGAGAGCGGCTAAAAGAATAGCCCTCAACTCTGCTGTATATATTGAACTGTCGTCTGGAAGCCGACATGTAAAAGGTTTTTTAATTCGTTTAGTAGATACAGCCGCCGCAGCAACTCCTTCCTCTGTTTTAGAACCGTCGGTGAAAAAAAATTCTGATAAAGGGTATTCTGAGATAAGTTGTAAATAGAGCTGTTTATATATTTCCGGGTTTGTTGTATCTTTTTTAAAATTGGTTAGGTCAAAACGGACTGCAGGAACGGAAAGCTTCCAAGGGACGATGTCCAACGAGGGAGCATCGTCTACCAGATTTAGGTTAAGTTTGGATTTCTCCAAGTGGGGGAGAATGCGGATGCCAAGAGGTGGAACCTTTGACTCCGATTCTTCAAATAATTTGGTGTTTTCGGGTTCAAAAACGCAACTATAGGCTGGGTTTTCTGGCAGGGATTTGAGTTTAAGGATATAGTTTAAAGACAGTTTTAATCGGCGAGTAGTTAATGACGGTTCATGTGCTTCTATATACAGACTTTGAGCAGGAGATGTACGGAAGGCACCCAACGCGATTCGTAAGCCCTGATGGTGGACTGGATCCAATTGTTTCAGAACCGACCGACGAGCCGATCCGTACACAATGCATCCATAATTCAATTTGGAACAGACTAACGAACGGTAAAGGCGTAGCAGGACGATACGATCAGCTCCCCAATCAGTATGTCCCACTACACGAAGAATGTCCAGAGCCTTCTGACAGGAGGTTTTAAGGTATTGAATGTGATTTTTAAATGTAAGTTTCGTGTTAAAGACAACACCAAGGAACTTTGCTTCTCTGACTACTTTTATAGGTGTTTTTCCCAGAAGAATGTTAGGGTCTGGGAAAAAAACGTACTGTTGATGGAAATGAATACAGACCATCTTAGAGGCGGAGAACTTGAAGCCGTTCTCAGACACCCACTTCTGAACGCTGTTTACACACAGCTGCATAGCTCTCTCCACTCTGTTTAACGTCTTTCCGCTCACACACAAAGTAAAATCGTCCACAAACAAGGAGCAATCAATACCCTTTAAACAGCTTTAACGATGTTAATTTTAATGCTGAAGAGGGCCGGAGACAGGATGCTACCTTGCTGGACCCCCATCTCCCTCTCGTGCAGCTCGGAAAGAGTGGAACCCACTCTAACCCTGAAAGAACGTTCCGACAGGAAGCTCTGAATAAACCTGGGGAGGTGGCCCCTGAAACCGAGATCCCAGAGGTCCGCCAGAATGCCGTGCTTCCACGTTGTGTCGTAAGCTTTCTCAAGGTCAAAGAAAATGGTTAAGACGTGTTCTTTTTTAACGAATGCATTTCTAATAAACGTTTCAAAACGAACGAGATGATCTAACGTACTGTGGTTCTTCCTGAAGCCGCACTGCTTCTCGGAAAGAAGACCCTGCGATTCGAGGGACCACATGAGGCGAGCGTTGATCATCCTCTCCATCGTTTTACACAAACAGCTGGTTAATGCTATAGGTCTGAAATTACCGGGATCCGAGTGATCCTTACCGGGTTTGGAATCGGGATAACTACCGCCTCACGCCACGATGGCGGAAAACAGCCAGATTCCCACACGTGGTTATATACTTTTAACAGGACGGATAGAGCAGAATTTCGGGGGTGTTAAAAGTTGGTAGTGGACCTGGTCCAAACCGGTGGCTGAATCGTTGGCTACCTTGCTGTGAACAGACATAAAACACTGATTGCTTTGGAAGATTCACTGACCCATGGACTGTATATATATATATATCTAGGAATTTAAATGGGACTGGTCATCATGTTGATGGTCAGAATGTTATCAGCAAGCTGAACATATCGTGACCCACGTGCGATGGCAGACACGATGTCAACGCAAAGCCGTTAGTACCTCTGTTTGGCACCAAGCAGGTGTCAGAGCCCCCCCACCCCCCCCCCCCCCCACCCCACCCCCAAAAAAAAGAAGAAGAGCAAAACAAACAAAACAAAAAACACAAGTAGACTCGCAATAACTTTCGCATGCATCCTTCTATAATCTATACCAGAGGAGAGAGAGAGAGAGAGAGAGAGAGAGAGAGAGAGAGAGAGAGAGAGAGAGAGAGAGTTTTATGTAATGATATCAAGAGCAGATCTTTATTTATATCAAGTGCAAATCTTCTCTCTCTCTCTCAAAAGATCGAGCCGGGGTCACCTCGAACGCACTGGACATTCATAAGTAGCATACGGTATCGTTGTCCATGTTGTTTTCTTTTGAATGTCAGAACGGGAAAGACGCTAGCCCACTGCGCCGTCTTTGTATTGACGACTGTCGTGCGCAGGATCAAACGAACACACACACACACACACACACACACCACGCGCGTACACTAAACCACCAACATTTGTTTTCTTCAGATGTCAAGTTTTATTATGAATAATTAACACCAGGGCATGCTAGCGCCCTGATCACTTAATTTGTAATCACGGTTACATTCCATGACGTCATCATCAACGTCACAACGCATGACGTCATTCTATGAAATGATAAAAAGAGAGGCTACATTAGTCGGTTAGGGCTAGTACGTGTATCTCACAATATGCGATGAAAAGGAAGGGGAAGAGGGATGATGCTGTCATATTAAAGACTTTGCTTTATACATATACAGCTCAGACTCTGAAGCAAATTGCCTTGCGGCCAAAACAACAACTAACAACAACAACAACTTCACTGCAGAGCTCTAGGCTACTGTGAAGAAAGGGAAATCAACTCTCTATCGTGACGAAAGTTTGCCATAGCGTGCGGGAGGACCTCAGAAACCTGGGCAAGGATTGAAGGTGAATCCCTTTTCACTACGATTTCCATTCGTCTTTTACGAGCCCACCCTGGAATAGATTTACTAGCACGCCTGCGGATGAACATACACTGTCCACAGCACCCTCCCCCTCCCACCAAACCCAAAAAAACCTCCCCCCCAAAAAATAATAATAAAAAAATACAAAGAAAAACGAGAACATATTGATGTTAATGAAGCAGTAAAAACAACTGAAGCTTGAAAGCACCATAAACCTGCCTGTGGTCAAAATTAAACCAAAATCTCGTACACTATTACACCATCACATTCTCTCTATTACACTGGGCAAAAATGGTGAAGAAGTTACCAAAAAAATGTTTCTAAAATATGGTCGCTGCCAGAATGGAAAAAAATCTACAAGATGAGTCAAATGGCAATAAGAATGAAGGTATACAATAACACCAACACTAATAATAATAATAATAATAACATCATACACAAGTTTGCAATATGCAATAACAAATATGATACATAAAAATAAAATATAAAAAATCCACATCTCTGCAGTGCGCCTTGCGCACATACATGCTACACGCATAGAAATGAAGATCAAAAACAGTCGGATAAAGTTTGAAGCAGCAGTAGCATCAGTGCTCGGTGAAAGTGCCCTGATAATGCGACACTGTCAACCACCAAACACCGCACAAACACGCGATACGTTGTGCACACGGATACACACAGGCTTGATGGGACTATAAATGCAACATATGCCAATATAACCCCCCAAAAACGTTACCAAGCTGGCAAAATTTCATCAAAAAGAACTCTTATTCCTCTCAAAAACAGTTTCCATGGCATTTCAATGAGCGTAAACTGGTGTGAAAAAGATCTCAGCTCGCTCTGGCTTGATTTTCGCTTTTGTCTTGTTTGTTTTTCAGTGCTTTTTCATTGGTTTCAAATTTTAAACATAAATGTCTATTTTTCATTTTTCTGTTTCGTGTGCTCATCTCTTTTTCCTTCATGAATAAATTTCTGCTGAAATTCATCCGGTAATTACTCATATCTATTAACAAAATCCAGCAAAGGTTGTCAAGCATAGGGTGCACATTCAACCCAAGCATTCATGGGAAAGATGGATGCCCACATCACCGACATTTATCTTTGTTATCAAGTTTATGAAAGACGAAAGATCTTTCTTTTTCAGTAATTTATAGTTTCGTTCCATCTTCTACTGACATCACTACTCAAATGGCAGAGATGTATGCAAATCTCGACCATCTTCTTGGATCAACCCTAGTCTTAGGGTACAAACACGGACAAGGTTTGGAATAAAATATCTGCAAAAAAACAAACAAACAAAAAAGCAGCTAGGTGCAAGCAAGCATAACCAATGAAAGCATTGTGGGGCATAACAATAATATCCATGAATGCTGTACATTTTTCAGCCATCAAGCACATTGTGAAGCACTCTTTCACTCCAAGGTCACGGCACAGAATTCTCGGATCACCACATGTAACTGTATAGGTTCATCGATGACAATCCCTGAAAACATGTTCCTCTCGCTATTCTGTTTATATGTACACCTTTGAAGGATTCACGTGAAGAAAAAAAACTGGAAAAATGAGAAGAGCTCAGCCTCAAACTGCACTGTTCCTCTCGCTAATTTGTTCATATGTACATCTTCAATCTTCAAAGGACCCACAGAAAAAAATGAACTGGAAAAATGAGAAGACCTTGGCCTCCAACAGCATTGTAAGGCTGAGAGGAAACTGGGCATGCTACAGTGTACATGGACCAGTTTCCATCATGGGCAACACGTGTCATCAGGTGGATCAAAAAACAAACAAACAAAAAAAGAAGAGGACTTGGTGAGCTATGTATGATCACCTGTACAAAGTGTATGAAAAGGATGAGAATGGAACCACTCGATACACAATCCTTGGCAGCCTGGCATCTGTAGCCAGGTTTAGCGCACAACCACAAAGCACAACAATCAAACATGACGGTGCAAGCTTCAAGCTGCTCGCCTCACTCTAGTTTATCTGCACAATACCCAATATGACAGTGCAAACTTCATGCTGCTCGCCTCAATCTAGCTTATCTGCACAATACCCAATATGACAGTGCAAACTTCATGCTGCTCGCCTCGATCTAGTTTATCTGCACAATACCCAATATGATGGCGCAAACTTCATGCTGCTCACCTCAGTCTAGTTTAAGTGCACAATCTGTATATCCACCAACTGAATGGTAAGCAGATCAGATTTCCTTCCTATCATCATTTGTTGGTGTATTGCTTGTCTGTTTGTTGCTGGAGAAAAGATGTTTTCACTGAGAATGTGTGCATGTTTTGTATTGTCTAATTAAAATAAACTTTCTTTTTAACCCTTTGCACTTTTCCATCTTGTTGGAGGACCTTTTTGTGCTTGCTGAACAGGCCACCATTCCATCTTTACTAAACACAATACCTTTTCAATTTTAGCAATGGATAACCTGTTCATCTTTCCTAAACAGGTGACCTTTTCACTGTTCTTCTCTTCAGGCAAGTGATATCAGACTGACCTTACAATTATCAAGAAAACAACGCATGTTAGCAAGTTATACCGAAAACAATAACAGACCTCGTCGATGGCCTTTTCATCAACTCTCACAGAAATGCCCCTGACCACCAGCCCCAGAAAGACTGGAAATGCTACACACACTGCACATGAATGCCAGGCCATTAGCACTATTCAGTGGACCAGTTCTCAGAGGTGCTGTGGAGTAGTACACTGATGACAGAAAGCTAATCCCTTAAATCTAGTTGACAACCTTGTATCAGACCATCACCATCTCTCTCACTCTTTAAAAAAAAAAATTCTCCTGGACAACTGAAATCAACTAAATACAGTCTCAAGCGACTAAATAAAGCATCAAGCGGACTATTTCAAACCCCAGCAACTCAGCTTGGCATTTACACACACTCCTGTCAATATGGCTCCACAGGAACAAGTCTGTGTGGTACACACCCCCTCGTCCTCATAAACACAACTGGATGGTCTGCTGACAGCAAAATGCAACTACCACCCTAGGAAAAATTGCAAAGAAAAAGAAAAAGAGAAAGGAAAAAGAGAAACGAACAAAGAGAAAATGTAGTGATATACAGTGGGCATCAGCGTAGAGAAATGTACACCAGGAAAAGAAAGGTGGAAAAATGAACTTGACTGGCATGGATATGATAAAATGCTTCATACTCAGACACCTCAAACATGAAAATACTCATGAGTGACTTTCTCAACTTCTAGACTCTTCTTTCAGTGAGAGAACCATGCCGATGTTCCTCCCCGATCCTGATGGCTCATACATACATCTTGGCCTTTATTTTCTGACTGATCGCTCTTGTATGGCGCTATTCTCTGCCTCTGACCAAACTCACTGCATTCTAGTTGCAAGTGACTGAATGAGTGACTGTAGCTTTACACAGCAGGTTTTGAATATCCACTGAAGTGGGGTACTTACAGCACCATTAGTTGCTGCATGGCTGGTGCCACACAACACTGCTGCTATTTCGGCCTGTGTTGTGTGTATACCATATAACCATGTTGAAGCCACATATGTTAATCTAGCCTATTAGTGCATACTGGGTTATTTTAGTGATTCCATAATCCACTAAACTCATGGACTGTAGGATCTTTGACCTGTGTAAGTGATCTTTTAGCACGGGTATACAGACAGGGGACCTGAGTTTACAGCACGCAGGGGACCAGAGTTTACAGTCTCATTCAAAAGATTTTGGTTTGTAGTCAAAGCCGAACCTGGTCTCAATCATTCCATCCTGGCCTACGTCAAACAAATCAGCATGACGGTGAACGGCATCGTATCATGACATGACCTAACCGTGTTCTCCAGCTATTCTGTTGCACCTCAATTTGCCTGAGGGAAGCACAAGTGTAAGACACCACCCAGTGGTACATTTTAAGAAACGGACGATGGCAAAAGCAAACCAAAAAACACACACATTCATTTACTATCCAATTCCATTTCATTAACATTTTAAATGTTAATGTGTGCAAACCTGAATTTTAAAGGAGTGTGAAAATGTATGAAGGACTGGTACGGGGGGGAGGGTACAAATAAGATACACTGTTTCAAATGTTATATAACCCAAATGAACAAAAGATCCCCCCCCCCCCCAAAAAAAATGCAAAAATGCACACACACACACACACACACACACACACACATTACACTAGTTGAGCATTTTATGGAGTCACAAGTCATCAACCGAAATGCTCTTGCTTGGAAGTGTCTATTTTCACTAAGGTTCATGAATGCTGACATGTTTGGGTGACTACTTATGTTGCTGATGAAATGATGAAAAGGACCCAATACATCTTTGGTACTGCACATTCTCTTGCTTCATACTCATAAAAAAATATTAAAAAAATAAAAAGGAAAGGAAACATAAATGTCTTGAAAAAGCCATCACAAATTTCCCAACGATTCAGCTCCATTTTAAACTGACCCACAACCACTGGAGTTAGCGTCGGTTTCACAGGACAACAACAAAAGAGAAACAACAACAAAAACTGGCATAATTTACAGTACAAAACAATTACAAGACAATGAAGGTACCTGATAGGAAAAGAGCTGAGGACAAAAAACAAACCATTTCAAAAACACCTTTCTTCAATTCTTGCGACATCCTGGTCATGGTTTTTAGCTTTTGATTTATCATTAAACTGATAGCATGCAAACGGCTTCTCATCACTTCTCTCATATGAGAAACAATAACTGGTACCAAATGTGTATATTTATAACAGTCTCTAAAATGATGAACTAGAAGAAAAGAGGAAAACAAATCTCAGGAAATCATAATTTTTTATATCACTAAATCAAAACAAGTCCTTTCTTACTAATAATGTGATAAATTCTACAGAAGTTGATTAAACATATCACATTAAAATTTCATGATTCTGTGCCAGCGCGTACAAGCTATATACATATGACATGCTTGACACTGTAGTTGTTTGCTGAATATCATGACACAATGTGAAGGTAAATGGAACTTGCTGAAAGAGAAATGGAGGTTGGGTTGGGTTAGGTGGGGGTGGGGAGTGGTGGTGGTGGGGAAGGGGGGGGTGTCAAAGGGAATAATAAAGGTGGGGTAAAAAGGGGAATGGTGACAGGGGCAATGAGGTGGGCATGGACATTTTGATCTCGAGCCTCACACACTCAAACAGCTGTGTGCAAGTGCATCAACGCCAAGCATACAATCGACGTCAAGTCACTCAACGTCAGGCACACTATACAGCCAGCGTTCACTGCGAGTGATATCCTTCTCCTTTGACAACAGTGCTGTGCCCAGCACTGGTGGGAACCTCTCCCTCTGCCACAGGGTGTCCAAGGATGCCAATCACTTTCACCCTCCTCCTGGGAAAGCCACCAAAGCAGACCTGTTCCAGCACAAGCCCCACCCTGATAAGTTAGATCCTATATTCTGGCCTGAAGACATGGTTCCACACTTTCCTGCCAACGTGAACAGCTTTTTTTCTCTCTCTCTGTTTGGTTGTTTTGGCCTCAAAAGACAGCACACAAAAGTTGACGATTCCCCCAGTTGCAGCCGATGCCCACACTAACACACAGTCTGTGGGAGAGAACTTCAGTCGCCTCACTTTTCACCCCCTTCACTCATCGAGCTACTTTGCGTAAAAGTGTCCCACTGCTGCCAAAAAACCACCAGCCAATCGCACGCAGTCACTCATCCATCCATCCACTTGCTCTCTTCCTGCCTGCTAAAGTTTCTGCCAGGCAGTCAGCTGGTGGGAGAGGGCGCTGTCCAGTTTGGCGGGTCAGTGAAGTGTAGCGCGTCACACCCTCTGGCTCACAGTTTCTCCTTGGCTGGCACCCAAATAGTGGGGCCCGACTGGTCACGGATCACTTCCTTCACCTTTGCATAGATCTCGTCTGACGTGTCACCCTGCACCACCGCTGGAGACACCAAGACACATCAGTCAGTCTCTTCACACAGCAGAGGATTAAAGTCACACACATCAGTCAGTCTCTCCACGAAGCAGAGGATTAAAGTCACACATCAGTCAGTCTCTTCACACAGCAGAGGATTAAAGTCACACACATCAGTCAGTCTCTCCATGAAGCAGAGGATTAAAGTCACACATCAGTCAGTCTCTTCACACAGCAGACGATTAAAGTCACACACATCAGCCAGTCTCTCCACGAAGCAGAGGATTAAAGTCACACATCAGTCAGTCTCTTCACACAGCAGAGGATTAAAGTCACACACATCAGTCAGTCTCTCCACGAAGCAGAGGATTAAAGTCACACATCAGTCAGTCTCTTCACACAGCAGAGGATTAAAGTCACACATCAGTCAGTCTTTCCATGAAGCATAGGATTAAAGTCACACATCAGTCAGTCTCTCCATAAAGCAGAGGATTAAAGTCACACATCAGTCAGTCTCTTCACACAGCAGAGAATTAAAGTCACACATCAGTCAGTCTCTCCACGAAGCAGAGGATTAAAGTCACACATCAGTCAGTCTCTCCATAAAGCATAGGATTAAAGTCACACATCAGTCAGTCTTTCCATGAAGCATAGGATTAAAGTCACACATCAGTCAGTCTCTCCACGAAGCAGAGGATTAAAGTCACACATCAGTCAGTCTCTCCATAAAGCATAGGGTTAAAGTCACACATCAGTCAGTCTTTCCATGAAGCATAGGATTAAAGTCACACATCAGTCAGTCTCTCCATAAAGCAGAGGATTAAAGTCACACATCAGTCAGTCTCTTCACACAGCAGAGAATTAAAGTCACACATCAGTCAGTCTCTCCATAAAGCAGAAGATTAAAGTCACACATCAGTCAGTCTCTCCATAAAGCAGAGGATTAAAGTCACACATCAGTCAGTCTCTCCACGAAGCAAAGGATTAAAGTCACACATCAGTCAGTCTCTTCACACAGCTGAGGATTAAAGTCACACATCAGTCAGTCTCTCCATAAAGCAGAGGATTAAAGTCACACATCAGTCAGTCTCCTCGAAGCAGAGAATTAAAGTCACACATCAGTCAGTCTCTTCACAGAGAATTAAAGTCACACATCCAAGTTTACACTTCAGCCTGTCCCTCCACAAAGCAGACGATTAAAGCCACACATTCAGGTTTACACAGCAGTCAGTCTCTCCGCAAAACAGAAGATTCACGTCACACATTCAAGTTTTCACATCAGATAGCCTCTCTACAAAGCAGAAGATTAAAGCCACACTTCAGGTTGACATGTCAGTCAGTCTCTCCACAAAAGCAGAGTATTTAAGTCACATATCAGTCAGTCTCTCCACAGAGCAGAGTATTTAAGCCACACATCAGTCTCTCCACAGAGCAGAGTATTTAAGTCACACATAAGTCAGTCTCTCCACACAGCAGTGTATTTAAGTCACACATCAGCCAGTCTCTCCACACAGCTGAGTATTTAAGCCACACATCAGTCAGTCTCTCCACACAACAGAGTATTTAAGCTACACATCAGCCAGTCTCTCCACAGAGCAGAGTATTTAAGTCATACATCCAAGTTTACACTTCAGCCAGTCTCTCCAAAAAGTAAAGTGTATAGGGGAATAGCGCCACAGAAAATGTATGTATTATTATTATTATATACCTACGAAACTTCCTAAAAAAGACACCCCCCACCCCTTCCGCATTTTAGGTGGTTGGTGCACAGCATACCTGTGAAATACTCCCCAAAGTCCTGCTCCAACTTCAAGGCCCGCTCATATGTCTTTCTGGCCTGCTCCTCCGTTATCCTCTTGTTCATCTCCCTGCAAAACAGTGTCAACCTTGCAATCTCCCTGAGCGTCAGCCATACAATCTGCCTGCAAAACAGCACCGCTTACACATTTCCCCCATAAAACTGTCAGCCATATCTCCCTGCAAAACAGTGTCAGCCGTATCTTCCTGCAAAACATGTCAGCCATGCAACCTTCCTACAAAACAGTGTCAGCTATGCAATCTTCCTACAAAACAGCATCAGCCATACAATCTCCCTGCAAAACAGTATCAACTATGCAATCTCCCTGCAAAACAGTGTCAGTCATGCAATCTCCCTGCAAAACAGTGTCAGTCACGCAATCTCTCCCTGAAAAACAACATCAGTCATGCAATCAGTTCAGCACCATGGACTCACTGTCTGTCAACAAGAAAAAGGTGGGACCACACCACATTAACACTGTCCACTGTGCCACGCAGGAACATGAGAGGTGGAGAATGTGGCTGCTGGCATCAAACATATCTTGCAAACTACATCAACAACATGCAGTGAACACCCTTCCCGAACAGCTATTCCCGTTTCCTGTTGGACGACAGAAGACATGTTATGCTACACAACATTAATGATGGACCTTGGTGAACTTGATTATGCTACATCAAGAATAACTCAAAAGGACTATGAGTAGTAATGCTGTGTCGATAAAAGACTGGTGACTTTGGTAACACTCCACTAAAAAAAAAAAAAAAGAGAGAGAAAAAGGTAACACTGGTAACTTAGGCTATGCTACAGACACAACAGACCTGTTACAGTGCTAGTTAACTCAACTAACACTGTGTCAGTGAAAGGTGGGTGACCTGGGTTATATTACGTACATGATGGACTCTGGTGATTTAGGCTTGATGAAGATGGCGATGGGGTAGAGACCAGCCACCTGCAGTCGCTTGATGGCATTGCCGCTGACGTCAAGGATGCAGTGACGACCCTGCCATCAGACAACTTATATATATCAAGACAAGCCACAGGGTTTGGTTTTCTTCTTCTATTCCAGGCCTTATTTTTCAGTGCCACTGATTTGAATACGCTTCAGCCAACAAGGTACTTGGCAAAAATCACACACACACACTCATTTTCAACACAGGGCAATTACCCCCTTATAACAAAAAGAAAAGTACATGTATACATCAATGCACAGATCCACACTTCTTCATTCACAAGATCACCCTGATATAACTGTAATGGTTGACTGGGCGTAAAACACCAAGTTACTTACTTACTTACTCATTCACAAGCACGCGCACGCAGACACACACAAACAAGCAGGCAAACACACAGACAGAAACCCATGCACAGTGTCCCACCTGTTCAGCGACCTCCTTGACAGAAGCAACGCTGGTTCCGTACAAGTTGTCATTATACACCCCAGCCTCTATAAAGAGGTGGTTCTGTATGTCGCGCTCCATCTGTTCCCGTGAAGCCACAAAGTGGTAGTCGCGTCCGGGCTCTTCGTTGGGGCGCCTCTCTCTTGTCGTGTCTGTCACAAAGGCAGTGCCATCTCTCAAAATATGCTGCAGGAAATACCATGAAGCTAACAGTACACAAAAATTATCTGACAGGTTAGGCAGCTCAACTAGACAATGAGATCTTTGTTGCAACTGCCACTTTTTGTCTCGCAGTGTTGCTGCCTTTGCCACGTACTCACCTGACTTTCAAGGCTTTAACTGTCAAAACTGACAGCACAATCAAACTTTTCCCCTTCTTCTCTTTTTCAAAAAGGTAAGTGGGTGGATGGGTAACACTTTAAGCATGAAAACTGAAAGCAGTCAAACTTTTCACACCCTTCTCTTTTTCAAAAAAAGTAAGTGGGTGGATGAATAAAGTTCAGTGAAAGTTACCACTAAACAGAGACTGAAAGATCTTGCTTACACTCTGAAAGACAAACCCAGCATTAACATTTTGCAACAACAGCCTCACAACTATGGACTTTTTAATTTCAAGGAAGTTGAACAAGGATGCCACACTGATAGAGTACTGTGACAACACACACTGAACCATGCACCACATCATGACTGATGATGACTCACGTGGGATGCAGCTGCCAAATTTGTCTGGGAATTCTGAGATGAGGTCGTCGTTGATCCTGTCCTTCAGGGGTCCAAGGATGATGACTGGCCGTGTGTACTTCACTGCAACAACAGGCACAGGTTAAAACCACCATAGGCAGGGAAGCAGTAAAGCAAGAACTGAGCTTAACACAACACAACTTACTGCTGCACTTTGTGAACACTGTGTATATGTATATATATATATATATATATATATATATATTGCTATGCTTCACCACCATCATTATCTTGATTGCTGGATGTGCCACCATGGCAGCTCGCCTGCTGTTAACAACTCAAGTTCTCAGCCCACACACATGAGGGATGAGGGATGGTCCTACAACCTCTCCGAACTGTCTGTCACTGAGACCAGAGTTACCAATCAGTGAACATAGTACCACTGAGGGTAGCACACAGATGTCCGAACATCATCAGCAAAAAAACAAGTGTAGTAAGCAAAGAAAGGAGAATGGTTGTCTTTCTTCAAAATCTGCTCTGGCAAAGATCCCAGAGAACCTTTTAGCTGCAATAATTGAATAACCAAAAGGGGGGAGAGGGGGGAGACAGCAAGGGGGGGGGGAGAGGAGGGGTAGGGGCGGTGAGGGAGAGAGAGGGAGCAGAGACAGAATGAGAGGAAGGTGGAAGGGGAGGGAGGGAGAGAAGAGAGAAGAGAGGGAGAAGAGAGAGAGAGAGAGGAGAGAGGGAGGGGGGGGGGGGAAGGGGAGGGGGGGGGGGGGGAGAGAGAGAGACAGACGAGCAGAGAGAGAGGGAAGGGGCAAGGGGGGGGGGGGGGGAGGAGAGAGAGAGAGAGAGGAGAGAGAGAGAGAGAGAGAGAGAGAGAGAGAGAGAGAGAGACAGAGACACAGAGAGAGAGAGAGACAGAGTACACTGAAATGTCACCCAACACAAGATGCACACAGGCACTGAGCCAATATCTGCATGAAGTACTTACGTTCTTGCTGCACCACAGCTTCGTAAGACAGAATGGGTTCTTCTCCCCCTGAAAGTCCACAAGGAATGCATACATATTATGTATACATATCAGATGCATCATTTACAGTTTTTAATAATACCAGTTACTACCAAGTCCATATAGGGGAATGGTGTGTGTGTGTGTGTGCGTGAGAGAGAGAGAGAGAGAGAGAGAGAGAGAGAGAGAGAGAGAGAGAGAGAGAGAGAGAGAGAGAGAGAGAGAGAGAGAGCATGGGGCTACAAACACTAAAAAGTATTACATCTATTCTCAGCACCTGTGATACCATGGATGCTGCTGTTGTTTGTGCTGTCTCCTTACTCTGTGAGTGTAGCATTGGTAACCTGCCATTCTGTGTTTCAGTTTTGAACTGTTATTATTATCAATATGACTGTAGTGTACACTGTCTTGTTTCTGTGGTTATTAAACAAGTGAGACAAATATATTACATGTGAAACTGGGTGCTTTACATGAGTAAAGTTAACAACCAACTGACCCTAAGCTGTTCCCCAAACACTTCTTTAAAAAAAAATGTAATGCCCCCCCTCCCCTTTTTTTCTTCCTGAAAAGTTAAACTGTTGCTGATGAGGGGACTTGGGGTGGGTTTACTTGTAGCAGTAATGCATAGTTCTTTTGTTTTTAAGACCCCCCCCCCAAACAAAGCATACTGCACAAACCAAAACAACAAAACAACCCACCCAAATCTACCAAAAATTTAGTTTTTGACAAGGTGCTCTAAATCAGTGTATCCTGGTGAATCCCATCCCCAATTCCCTACACTATACACTGAGACTCACTGGTGTACAACTAATATATATTTTTACATGTACTGCCCATAGAAATCTTCCTGCATTTAATTTAAACACAGTGTCGTCTCCGAAAAAGATGAGCTCCTCACAGTGAAAGCCCCCTCCTTTGTGAACCTCATGCACACCTGCTGCAGGGACAGGGTGCGGTCCACAGATAGTGGGGGGTGGGGGTCAGGGGGGGTGGGGGTGTCAAAATGCATAGCCAACAAAGCCCATAATTCACAAAAAAGTGAATGGGGCACAAGGCAGACATCCAACAATGACTAGCAGATCCTGAGACCCGATCTAAAGAAACTGCAGCCGTATCACGACCACTTGACGAAGGAAAAGAAGACATGTGATCGTAGGTATGCAACTATGTAACATGAATGAAATGACCACAGAAACACAAAACACCTGCAGCCATATCACGACCACTTGATGAAGGAAAAGAAGACACGTGATCGTAGGTATGCAAAATGTAACACAATGAAATGACCACATTAACACAAAACACCTGCAGCAAATGGCGGTGAGGACACTAAACACAGCAACAAAACCAAAACAAATCATCAGCTGAAACTGCTAAGGGTGGCCAGGTGAGAATGAAAACAACATGCTAGAAATGATAGTGTGAGCTTATGTAAGAGTGTATGTGTGTGTTCATGCCCGAGCGTGTGTGCGCGTGCATGCATAAACGTGTGTGTGTGTTGTGGGGGGGTGGGGTGGGGGGGACTTACAGTAAACACAAAGACTACAATAAAATAAAAAGGACTATAAAGATCTGCCAACTGCTGTGTACAGGACATCTGGGGGCAGTGGCTGAAACAGGAGCAACCAACAAACACACACACACACACACACAACACACACACACACACACACACACAGTAAGCCAAACCTGTCTACAACCATTCCATCTCACTACCACCAGCACAAAAACCGTGCCAGTTCCCAGACCATCTAAGGGGGTAAAAACAGAAAGGAAAATGCTATCGTCATACTGGTCCCTACACAACTGAAAAACATGGAAAGACCACCTCTATTTTCCCGCCCCAAAAAATGGAGAAAACAAAACAAAAATCCCAATTATTTAGTCAGGTTACATAACTGTGCTGTGTGTACCTGTATTTTGTGTATGTGTGCAAGTGTAACAGTGGAGAGGGGGCATATCATTTTCCCAGGGTGCACTCTGATCGGTACTTCACCCTCTATGGAGCGCTGAGGATAAAAGTGTTCACCACACAGCAGAAACGTGCTACACCTATACCAAGGTTCCCAGTGGTCTTCTCTGGGTTGCTGTCTGGAAACACGTCACCACCCATCTTCTTGCCAGTATCAATTTGACCATGACAGTGCAACACAACATTTTTTTTTGGGGGGGGGGGGGGGGGGCGGTTTGTTAGTTGGCTGCAGACTATTGTAAACAGGCTTGGCTGACAACAAAACTGGAGCAAAAAACAAAAAAAGTGAAAATGAAGAACGCAAGAGTGCAGAGAGTTACTTACGATTAGATTCAGTATCACTCGGGGGGTTGCCTGCCAGAGGGACACACATGCAGAACAGAAAAGTTCAAATCAAAACAGAACCACAGCAAAACAAGCCCAGGGGGACAGAGGAAACGAGACTAGGCTGACCACACACTACACCAAGCCATGTGTAGCTACAAACAACGACCTGGGCCCAGCCCACTGGTGTGCACAAGGTTGCTCACAGCCATACTCCCTGAGGCATACTCCCATCATCATAATTACTCTACATTTTCAATTCTCAGATCGCGTCTGCTTACACTCAAATGCCGAACAGTACACTTAAAAAAGAAAGAAAAAAAGTATTTTTTAGAAATATTGAGTATTTTCATATCTTTCCCATTTCATTTTGTTCTCACAGAAAAGAATTTGAAAATTATTTCAACACAGTTTCCAGAAAAATGGTGAAAGCTCATACTTTGCAGTAGAAATACAAGCCTCACTTTGAATTGCTTGTAAATTCAGTGCCAGGACTTCACAGAACGTAATACAAACTGGTGCTATGGCAGTGAGAGGTCATGAGACTCACACATGCCTACGGAAACCCCAAAAATCCAGACTGGAAAACAAACGAACTGCAAAACATGTCTAGAAATATGATCATATTTTCTTTTTGAAATTTTTGTACTTTTGTATGTTGAAGATTTAGCTGTACAAAATATGCTCAAATCATATGAGTAAACAGGTCTGTTAGATGTTTTATCCAATCAATTGGCCATTTGGCTCTGTTGCTAGAAGATTAACAAACACCTAACACTTCTAGAATTTTCCAGTGACAGCGCTTACCCCTAAATTTCAGCATTAAAAAAAAAGAAAATTAACACAACATTTTAATGGAATTCTGCTTGACAGCTGAAAGATGAATGGAGAGACGCTGTGTTTCAGCAGAGGGATTAAGTTTTCATCATCAGCCTATGCCACAGTACCTCCAGAAATGGACACACTGTACCCAGCCAATGCCAGAATATGACACTTTACTGCTTTCCAACACAGAAATATGAAATCTCAGAAAACCTGTACAGTGTTTGTGAAGGATATTTTACTTCAAACTTCTTTCCAGAGAGAACACTTTCCCAGACCAAGTTACTGGTCACCAACACACACAGTTTAATCAATGAAGTTTCTGGCTAAATAAATTTGGCATTTTCCTTTCACCATACATTCATCGTTTGGCCTCTCGTTCCCTTCACCCACCCCCTACTGCCCCTTCTGCAGATTTTCTGTTTATCATTATCACAAAATTCCCAGACTTTCCAAGCATTCTGTTTCCCCAAACCTTTCCAGGCCAGGAGAAAGGCACCTCAGGCTAAGGAACCCTGCTATAATATATAACCTCCCTTTGAAATACATCAACATGGGAAGATTTATAGAATTCACCGTCTCTCTCTCTCTTTCAAAAAAAAAAGGGCCTGATTTCAGATTCTGGCTGAAGAATCCCTTGCTGTCAAGAATTCCTGGCTGAGCGACAAGTGGCCCATGTTAAAAGTATTTTGACATAAGCTGATGATGTACGTCTTCAAAATTAATCCCTCTCATCAAATACATAGTAGCAGGGACCTACTCAACTAGACTGTAAACTGTATCACTCTAGGCTGCATGTTAATCAGGGAGTGAGATGTTAATCAGCACACTGTTATGAGCCTAAGATTTTTTTTGTAAATACTTCACAAAATCACACATCAGTTCCACAAGCAATTTCTCTGGCCACAGACTACTTTCAGTTGATGCATCATCTTCCTAAATCTAAATAAATGCTCAAGCATGTTCAAACTGTCTGAAAAGGGGTAAACCCATCTTAACTCCAAATACATCATACACCACAGAAGCTCAGTGCAAGGTAACGACTAACACACAAGTTGTCACAAGCTCACACTAAACCACAACAACAAACCCCACCAATTTTCTTTGTTAAGTTTTAAAATGAAACATCTTGTTATCGGGCACTCTCAACCAATGCAGCAAAAACACTGCTACTAGCGCTAGTACTTATTGCTGTAACCACCAATCAGCGTAACATTCAACTAGCGCTAGTACTTATTGCTGTAACCACCAATCAGCGTAGCATTCATTGTACCAGCCAGTCAACATAATAATGACAACAATTCTCCATAAAAATTGACAACACATTCTACCAGAGTTACACAACACCCATGCATTATCATTCAAAAGCAAAAGCAAAGTCACCCACCCCTGCTACGAACATATGCACGACATTATGTATTTTTTTTAAAGAAAAAAAATGTTTAAAATAAAACATTTAAATTTTACATAAAGATTAGTGTTCTACTATGAACTAATTGCTTGAGACTGAAAAGAACTGAGAACCAAAAACAGTCAAAATAAGCAGACTATGAGCAGTTATCAGAATAAGGGACTCAACCACCAAGCACAGAAGAGGTTTGCAATGTAAAATACAAACACAATGAATGAATGAATGAATGAATGAACAATCAAATTGTTTTTTTTAAAGGGAGGAAAAAGAAGGTGAAAAAAAAGAAGAAGAGAAAAATACACACAAAAATAAACTACACAATAAAACCAAAATCAATGCAAACAAACACACGCAGAAATAATGCATCAGACCATTCATGCCGAGTGCAATAACACAACAATGACTGTGGTGGCAAGACACCCTATCAGAAGCAACAACTGACAGCAAGGATGCTGGTCAATCATATTCATGAAGGTCAGTTTGGTCGTAATGGACTCAACTGTGACAGCCACTGACAGGTGACCACACAATGAAAGTGTGGGCGGAATGAAACGTGAAAAGGCACACAAAATAAAGAATGAAAGAATTAGTGACGACAGGCAAGCAATGTCAAAAACGTGAACAATCTATGAAGCTGTTGATCATTCCGCTGTTAATGTGAACACTCAGCGAGATTGTGATCATTCCACTGCAGGAGCTGAATAGTGAAACTGTTTGAAAGAACAAAGCTAAAGCCATGTTTACTGGTTTTGTTTACAAAGCTTTAAACATGAACAACAACAACAAAATTAATGACCACTAGACCAAAAGTACCACTAGGCCACAAGTACAAGAAGACAGCTGATCATGCATGTACATGCTGAATCTACTGAACACCTATTCTACACAAATCTTTTGACATACAGAAATAGAACAAACTGGAATGGTATGCAGTCAGCTGTATAATACGGATTATGTGCTCACCATGTGCAGTGTGGAATATGCATCAGCAAATGTATGTGTGTGTACATGAGTGTGTCTACATGAGCATGACTATCCGCGTGCATGCATGTGTTTGTCTATGTGTTCACCCACCCCAACCCCACCTCCTTTTTTTGTTGTTGCAAAAATGCACAATTGCATCCCATTCTATTTGTACTTAAATGTGTGGCTCTGCAAGTCTGTTAGTCACTATGATTGTACTTTTAGCCTGTGAACATGCACAAGAAGATAGATACATATACATCCTGATGTAAGCATACTCATCCCTGCAAACAGTAAAGCAATAAAAAGCACACACACAAATGCTGAATGCTTAAGAAAAAAAGCAAAAACAACAACAAAACATGAAAAGTAGAAGAAAAGATTACCTTCTGTGTTGTAAAAAAACAGAAAAAGAAAAAAAGACAGAAAAGATTTTACATTTCCTTCAGTTTAGCAGGAGATTGTTACATGTATATTAACTACAATTCAAAGAGAATCTATTGCATGTATGCACAACTAGCTACAATCAGCTCAATATATTCAATTACTTGTTCATTTTTCAGTCCTACCATACCAAAGGATATTAAATCTGTCTTTATGGGTAACACACACGACATGACTTTGCACGGATTAAACTGAACTGTTCTGACAGGAAAACTGATGCACAATATATCTAAGCATTGCTGATCAGGGAACAAAACATCAGTGGCAGATGTTGCTTAAAATGTCAACATAAGTAAGTAACTTGGTGTTTTATGCCCCGTCAACCAGTGCAGTTAGGGCAATGACAACGTAATGTACACTTTAGCCAATCAACACAAAGCATGACCAAGGAACTGTATTCAAAATATCAACTTTCAAACTGACCACCCTGTAGGGAATGACAGAAACAGAGTAGTCACTGAGATTCTACATGTGTCCAAGTTGAACCCAGAATTTTTACAGACCAAAACAACACACGCAATTAATAATTATTTAGGCTTGTCACATTGTCAGCTTTCTAAATCTGTTTAAGGAAAGACTATAAAGCACAGTTAATTTAGTTATTTTGTCTCCATACATTTAAACTGCACACAGTGCAAGTGCAACGCACACCACTTACATGACCATCCCCCCCACCCCACCCCTCACCACACCCCAGTCTGCTTTTATCGTTCATTATGGTCTACATAAACACACACACACGATACATGGAAAGCTTTGCCGAAAGGGGGAAGAAGAAAAAGATGATAATTACCTTCCACTGTCCACGCAGAGGGGCAAAAGGGAACAAGACAGAAAAGGAACATCAATAATTGGATGGGATTACATAGCCAGCGCCACCTGCAGTGAGCTCTGAACCAAGCGCTGCAACTGACATCTCAAAGCTCATGGCAGGCAACGCTGAAATCAAGTCATCTGGTGTTTACACTTCTGATTTCAACAGGTGAAGGAATATTGCTTTAGTGTGCACAGGAAAACTTTTCGAGTACAGACTGCATGGTGCATACGCATGTATACCACAGGCAAATGCTGACGTCTGTGTGGGTGTACAGTGCAAAACCTGAGTGTGCAAGGCTAGGCGGGGGTGCATGGAGATATATTCAAGGAAGAGACGGTAGATGGGTGAAGCTCATAGCCGATACAGTAGTGATTCAGGATTGTCAATGTGCCACACGAGATCTCAGCCAGTATCAGATTAGATCTCAACCACAAAACAATTTATGGTGGCTCCAGATCCACCCCAAAGTACAGCAGTCAATATTTATGTATTGTTTAGTACTTCACCATCCCTCGCAGGAAATCTGGCTGACCTAGCCACAACAGCAGTGCTACCCATTCCTACTATGTGTGTCCAAACAATAGTATGGCTAATAGTGTTTGGGATTTTTAATGTGCACAAAGATGTTGATGCAGGTGACTGCACAAAGGGGCTGTATGAAAACAGCAAGAGGGCCTGCACTGGGAGGAAAATCCCTTGGTGCACTGGGAGGAAAATCCCTTGCCACACTGGGAGGAAAATCAAAATTCCCCAGCTGTACAGGGAGGAACCCCCCCCCCCCCCCCCCCCCACACACACACACAATGAGAGGAAAATTCCCTGCAGTACTGGAGGAAAAGCTGCTGCATTGGGAAGAAAATCCCCTGCTGCACTGGGAGGAAAATCCCTTGCTGCAATGGGAGGAAAATCCCTTGCTGCACTGGGAAGTTGAAAGAAGGTCTGGCTTTTTGGTCCCACACTGTACCAACTAAGCTATCATGCCTGCTGACACAGCATACAGACCCCCTAACCCACATCCCCATCACGCACCGACTAGCCTGGGGTAAGCCATGTTTTGTTAGGGGCACTGGTCGAGGAGGAGATTTGTAGTTTACCACGCCTTTATTATACCCAGAGGTGTCTGCTGCACCGTTTGGTAGTGGAGACAGGGCGCGGCAACCATTTCAGCAACAGTGCTGAGCGTTGCCACAGTGGAACATCGCCCTCAAACTGAAGATTAGCATGTTGTGCTTTGTCCTAATAAATACCGTTGTTTTTCAACTGTTATGTGTTTGAATCAAAGTTTTCAAATAAAAAGGCAACCCCCCCCCCCAAAAAAAACAATCAATTTTTAACTCCACAGCCACAGACCACTTTTACAGGCTTACACATGCCCAGGAGTCTGTAGTCAAAAAACAAACAAATCCTTCTGCAATGTAATGTGTCATCAATGCAATGAGTTCACCACTGAAAAGACCTCTGTTAAATGCACTTTTACGGCAAAGGTGATGGATATTTCCAAGGCTATTTTCTGAAAAACAATGGGTTTAAAAAGTGCCTTTCTTCATAGTTCAGCAACAGACAATGCATAAAAATATGTCCCTCAAAGACTGTGCTGTAGTATATTGACATTCACCTGCCAGACCTATTATTAACACTGGAGCCACCTGAACATACATGCCCACCTACACCTACACACCCATCTTCTGGACATGACTTCTTCCTATGACATAGTGGACTGAGATCATGCTGTTATTTTGGCAGAGAGGGGGAAAAGACAAACAAAACAAAATAACCTGAATGAAGGTGATTAAACAAAATGCACACAATGCAAGCGGTCATTATTGCATAACCGTTCACAGAGTCCGAAGTGTGAACTCTCATTCCATCAAGGAGTGTGAACTCTCATTCCATCAAACATCTTACAAACGCTACACCACAATGTGCGATGTATATATAACACATATTCAAGGGGCAACAGCTTGTTATATTCACCCACCAGAAAAGAAAAAAGAAAAACCGTGACACAACCACCACACCTGCACGCAACCCCACCCTGCTCCCACCCGTCCAGCAATCCAACCGTAGCCTGCCCACCCACGTGTGCTATGCATCCACGTCACTTACGTTCATCGGCAGACACGTCTTCGCTACCACTCTGGTCCTTGCTCTTCATGAAGGGGAAGCGCCGAGAGAATGAGAAGTTCTTCTTCTTGTCCTTGTCTTTGGCTGCTGCTGCATGGCTGCTGTGTTGCTGGAAAAGACAGTACTCCATCAAAGATCCAAGGATGGACAGTTCCCCCCCCCCCCCCCCCCACTCCAAGCCTATCTTCTATTTTTCCAGTGCTTTTGTTCCAAACTCTGCAGTAACTTGCCCATGCAACTGTAGGGGCACACAGTGTGTGTGTGTGTGTGTGTGTGTGTGTGTGCGCGCACGCGTGTGTAACTGTGTGTGTGGTCAGTGTTATTGTAAAGTGCCCTGTGCTCCCACCTTGTGTGGTAGATGGGCGCTCTAGAAATCCTTTTTATTATTATTATCTCTCCACCCATCTGTCTACTGAAATTGCCACAGAAGTCTAATGCTGGCAATGCCGTCTGTAACATTTGCTGAAAGTTGGAGTACTGAGACTGTGAAAGCAACATATTACTGGGGCATGCATGTAAATGACAGGTGCACCTACCCGGGTAGAAAACTTCTCTTTTGATTCAAACAATTTTGGTATTATCTATGCTGGTGTAAGCATTGTGAATGTGAGTGGTCATAAGAAAAATGTCGCCTGATATAATCTGAGCTGTGTGTGTGGTTGCAAACTTATTACCATTTCAGTACCAATGAACAACAGATTTTTCAGAGACCTATGGCATAACCAATTATGGCAGTAGTGAGTTAGTTCTTGGGTTCTAACACCTCGTCACACAGGGTCACCTCAGCATGAACACCACAGTTTTAAATCATTTTTGAAAACATTCATGTCAGATAATTTTATTTTATTAGTATTAACTAGTCTTCAGGTATCTGCACGATTGTGGGGGCAAAGAGAGAGAGAGAGAGAGAGAGAGAGAGAGAGAGAGAGAGAGAGAGAGAGAGAGGGAGATTTATTAGTATTAACTAGTTTTCAGGTATCAGCATGACCAGAGAGAGAGAGAGAGAGAGAGAGAGAGAGAGAGAGAGAGAGAGAGAGAGAGAGAGAGAGGCGCAAAATTTATCTGATGCTGTTGGTTTACCTTGTCTGTGGATGTGCTGTTCTTTCCTGTGAATTTGACATTTTTCAACCGTGCCCGCTCTTTCCTTTCCACTCTGCAACAGCAGAAACAGAGGTAAGGAAACACAACAATAGAGCTGCCATCCTCCTCTTCCACAGTTACTCCCCTTTTCTGGACCACAAAATCTCCAGTCAACAGATCTACTTTATCTAATGACCCACAATCCCTCCATTGTTAAACAGACAATTCCTAACAACAAACAAACACAAAGGGAATTTCACAGCCATTGTTACCAACTGATTTTAAAAGTCAGCAGGGCTAGGGTGGAGATTCAAATTGTGTGCTGCTGCCAGCACCACATAAATTATAACTGCCAAAAACCAGCACCAGTTTCACAGGGAAAGGTGCTGGTCCACTGAATTCAAAAGCACATTTGCTCCTCATTTGTTTTGTTAAAATGTTATTCAAAAAACAAAAACAAACAAAAAACATGACATTTCCCACCAATGTAAAGTAATACATTAAGTTCCACCTCTCACATTTCCTTGTGTGTATGCTGTCGACAATCTATGGGGAAAAAATCATCCCACATTCTTTTCTTTTACTAGACATAAAATATTGTTGAAACAATCATCACATGATCTGTTATCAGTTCCCATGGTTGCCAGGTGGCGCTCCTCAAACCTGGTACTTTCTTGTTTTATCTCGCCTGCCAGATCCACTTGTAGCAAAACGGGTGTCGCGTGGAGAGATACTCATCATCCCCCACCTTGGTTATCCACTTCTACACCCCTCTAAACTTGGACCGAAGCATTTCAGTGTGCAGACAATTTCATGAACAGCAGGTCAGCTTACCTTCGTTTACTTGGGATAATTCCCATGCCCTCCTCCTCTCCCTCAGGCGTGATTCTCTTGGCCTGCCACCACTCATCGTCACTGGCATTGGTCACGTGCAGGATGTCCCCGTAGTGGAACCCCAGGCCCTTGCTAGGCAACCCACTGTCTTTGGCTGGGTCATAGTCAAACAGGGCCCTGAAACAACCGCAGTAAGCAGGTGAGGAACTGGAAAAGGAATTCTGCTGGGCTACCTGTAGAAAGTCTGTTAAACAGGACCCTGAAACAACCACAGTATGCAGGTGAGGAACTAGAGAAGGAATTCTGCTGGCCAACCCCGCTACCTGTAGAAAGTCTGTTAAATAGGACTATGAAACAACCACAGTATGCAGGTGAGGAACTAGAGAAGGAATTCTGCTGGCCAACCCCGCTACCTGTAGAAAGTCTATTAAACAGGGCCCTGGAACCACAGTAAGGAACCAGGAGATGGAATTCTGCTGGGCAACCCCGCTACCTGTAGAAAGTCTGTTAAATAGGACCCTGAAACAACCACAGTATGCAGGTGAGGAACTAGAGAAGGAATTCTGCTGGGCAACCCCGCTACCTGTAGAAAGTCTATTAAACAGGGCCCTGGAACAACCACAGTATGCAGGTAAGGAACCAGGAGATGGAATTCTGCTGGGCAACCCCCCTACCTGTAGAAAGTCTGTTAAAGAGGGCCCTGAAACAACCACAGTATGCAGGTAAGGAACCAGGAGATGGAATTCTGCTGCAGGCAGAGGGATTCAGTTACTTATTTCTACAACATATCCTAGACCCAAGTTCAAATTATGTTTATCAGAACTCGAACATTCCCATGGATATGACTGTCTCACTAGGGAAGTTCACTGGACAGCACTATTACAACACAGACCAATTAAAACAACAACAACAACTAGGGTTAAAAAAATTTTGTAAATAAAGCACCAATTAAATAAAGCATACAGTGCACCAATAATCGTATTTGTAGATTTAGTGCAGTGTTGGTGCCTCAAAACTGGGGGGTTTATCACTTTACGTCTCCTTGCTGATAATGTTCTCACCGCTTACCTGACGTAGAGAGTGCGTTTCTGTGTGGTGCGAAGGCTACCGGTACTTGTGTTCATCATCTGTTCCCTCAAGTCCTGAATCTTCGCCTCAAACCGGTTGTAATCTGCACAGAGCATTTGGAATTATAAACTGTAATTAAAATCTGCAGTCAATCGTTACAGACTGAAGCGTCACACGCATCACTGCCTCCTCTCCCTCCCACCCACCTAGGCAAGCATTCATCGCTTGCCATAAAACACCTCAAAAACAGCGAGGCCAACCAACGACAATAGTCAGTGTGATGACTGTGGCTGTAAGCTGGAGGAAGAAGAACTGCTTTTCAGCACAAAATACATGCAAGAACAAGCAAGCAAAAAGCCAGATATAATAGCATTTCTAAATTTCACTTTGACATGGTCTGTGCAAAACTTTGATTTTATTCTGGCATCTAACCTACTGGTACTACTGCACATATATTTAATCTGCTTTTACTTGGTCATCTGCTGCGCAATACCTAGATTTTGACATTGACTATGCACAAACACACCCACAGTGTTAGTTTGGGTACACCCTTCACGGTCTGTATCGGTGGGCCCTTTGAAAACAATAACATAAATCACAGGAGCAGTTTTAAGAGCGGGATTGAGAAATCAGCCTGATGACTGCCAGCTATCCAAAAAGCAGTACATATAGATATACCACTGAACAGAAATGCTTATGGATATCTAGGGTAGGTTTACAAAAATCCCCCCCCCCCCCCCCCCCCCATGCTCTGGCTGTAGCCAGGGAGACACTCAGATGGGTGTGGAGAAGAACCCATACACATGATAGCCTGCAGACAAATTTGACAGCTCCTTTATCTTGAAGAGATATCAGCACACACAGATATGACCCCGGTGACATCAGACAGAACAAGTGCTGGCACAGGCCATGAGCGCAGAAAAGCTCATTATCAGAATATATTTATAATGTGGGGGAGGGATGGGGGGGTGGGGTGGGGGTTCCAGCAATAGCAGTTTAAGTGTGTCAGGAGTATTAGTGTGTTTTTAACTAAGTGTGTGTGTGTGTGTGTGTGTGTGTGTGTGTGTGTGAGAATGTGTGTGTGTGTGTGTGAATGAGAATGTGTGTGTGTGTGTGTGAATGCGAATGTGTGTATGTGTGTGAGTGTGAGTGTGAATGAGAATGTGTGTGTGTGTGTGAGTGTGAATGAGAATGTGTGTGTGTGTGTGTGTGTGTGTGTGTGTGTGTGTGTGTGTGTGTGTGTGTGTGTGTGTGAATGAGAACATGTGTGTGAGTGTGAATGAGAATGTGTGTGTGTGTGTGTGTGTTTCTGAGAATAAATTTCAACGTTTATGTAGTTTTTGTTTCTAAACAGACCTTCCATCCTCGAGATAAAATTAAGTAGAACACTAAATTCAAAGGAACACACAAACAACAATAATGATTATTAATTAATAAAGATTCAGTTGATCTTTAGTGCCATTTTCCTGCAACACAAATGCACACATATGAACCCCCCCCCCCCACCCCTCAACACACAATGAAACTGTTTTTCAGAATAAGTTTGGTATTTATATATTGTCACATAGTTTGTTACAATTTATCCGACTCCTGAGTGAGATTCAGATGTTCTCAACATGCACACCATTTTACCCAAGTTCTGATGACATTGTGCAAGTTAAATAGTGGTAGTGAATTAATTGTTCCATGTTACATCGTGCAAGTTAACTAGTGGTAGTGAATTAATTGTTCTATGTTATCACTTTGTAGGTGGTGACTTGTCCAACAGTGACTTGTTCACACCCCGTGTTTGCGTGCACGTTGGGCCTGTGCAGACATGTGCATGTTGGGTGCAAGTGGTATGTGCACAGAAATGTATGACCAACCTTCAGGTCTGTACTGTGCCACAATCTCCACAGTGTCTCCAGCACGCTTCAAGGCCTGGGCGGCCTCCTCATGAGTTGCACGTTGCAGATCTGTGCCATTCACCTGAAACATTATAATCAACAGAAATATTTTGAAGTCTTATTTATCACTCTTTCAAGGCTATGCCAGACAGGAATTCAGTTACAAGTACACAGATAACAAATTAATTATCAACACAATAATGTATGACTACTACATCAACTGATCAACCAAATGTTACCACATGCCCTGGTACTGGTCGTAACTCAAATTCTGTCACCGAGATATTAATTTAGCTGCAGTTGACTGGAGTTGTTTCCCTTCCTAACTGTATGCAATACATAAAGCCTTTGAATGAAGTTGGAACCAATGCTTTCTGAAGCCCATATTTGCCTGGGATGAGCACAGGCAGGAAAACATGCAAATTCTGCCTCTATCCAACATGAACACAGGACTGAGGGGGTTAAACCTTCAAAATAAGCTGAATAATAAGGATAATGATAGGACAAAAATTCAATGTCCTACCACACACCATTCACACACATACATATATATATATAGGCACAGAGACATGCATACACACAACCTCTGCTCACAGAAGCAGTCTGCCCAGGTCTGTGTTTGTCTCAAAAGGGAAATCTTCAGCTGAATGGACTGGAAGGGGAAAGTGTGTGTGTGTGCTACTGTAGTACATGTACGCGCTAGTGACTGTACACCTGATGAAAATCAGTTTCACAGCATCCCATGGGACCGGAGAATCTCTACCATCTTGCAAGACCATTGGTTAAATTTGAAGGATTCCCATTCAGCTCAAACGAGGCACTGTGTGCAGAGGTGTTGGGTGCTAATTTCTGTATCTCTGGTTGTATTTTTGGACCTCATGTGCTTAACAGACTTAACGGGAGCTAATTCCATCAGTTCTATTATTGCATGCCTGTGAAGATAGCCTGCAGCAATACATCCAGAGTTCATGTAATTTTCAAGCACTTGCTTTTTCTTATCACTGGAGGGAGCTGCCACAAGTATAACTTTGTCACAACAAAAGTTTTTGTCATGACAAACATGTGTCTGTCACAACAAAACACATCTTTTGTCATGACAAAAGTATGCTTGTCGTGACATGTTTTGTCATGACAAACACATTTTGTCACGACAAAAGTATGCCTGTCACAAAAGAACATTTGTCACAACAAACATAAGTTTGTCACAACAAAAGTTGTGTTGTGACAAACACATTTGTCACAACAAACATAATTTTGTCATAACAGAAGTTTTGTCATGACAAACACGTGTTTGTCACAACAAAAATGATACTTGTGGCAGCTCCCTCAAATGGTATTTTCTTGGCTGTGACTCTATTCAAATGCATTCATGCGGAGCAGGGTTAATCAGTAAATACAACTGTGTAACGTTGACAGAGCCTGACACAAATGAAGACAAGTGGAAAACAGGGAATATACAGTATGGAGCTGTGAAGGGGTACGGTAACCAGCACAATAACTCTAGAATGCTCTGAAACTGTGGACCACAGGCAATAAAGCCCCGGGCATGCATGTACTCACAGACAAGATCTTGTCGCCTCGTCTCAACTCTCCACTGAGGTCTGCGGGCCCCCCTGCCAGTATGAAGGAGACAAAGATGCCCTCCTCCCCTTCGCCACCCACGATGTTGAAGCCCAGGCCGGTGGACCCCTTCTTCAGCACAATTTTGCGTGGCTCTCTGCACACACACACAACACACTTTGCCAGTCACACAGCTTTCTGTTTCATCTTTACGCACATGTAATTCTAAACAATACCCGTGTGTTCCCCAAGGACTGGGGCCACTGGTTTGAGAGGTTGAACCATGCATAAATATGCATTTCCCAAGGACACTGTCCACAGGTTTGAGAGGATGAACTAAGCACATGTTTCCAATGGATAGGGGCCGCTGGTATAAAATTTACACAGTGTCAAGATGATGCAATTTAATGTTCACTTATTAGATAATAAGCTAGAAATCCATCCTCCATAACAATGGCAATTCCGTAAATCATTCATGCCAGAAAGCGGGCTAACGAAATAACTGCAGATCAATGTGTGCCAACAAACACTTCCAATTTACATGTAAATGCCGACATTGAAGAACTAATTCACAAAACCATTCATTCATTACAGAATCAGGACAGACTTCTGAAAGTAATCCAATATTCAGAAATACACCCCACCCTGGCGCCTGCAGAGAGTCGAAAAGCCTTTGGGCCATTCAAGACCAGAAATGTGATAATGATTTCTCTGAATTCATGAACTTTTTGATCATCAGAGAAGAAACCAGAGCTGTGCTGTCTGTGATGCGATGTTGTCATCATCTTGATTAACTGCAAAAACAAGGCCCTCTCAGTGTGTGTGAACCAATTTTTTATATATTTTTTTGTCTCGTTTGCTTTGAGTTTTTGTTGTGTTGTCATTGGATGGGGGTTGGGGTGGGGCATTAATGATTTAGGGGAAAAAGTTGTCTAGTAATAATTCCATCAGGCTTCTGAATTTTTGTATAATTATATTCACAAGCCTGGCAGACTATTTGTTTTTCTCCAGCTTCTGTAGGTCTGAGTATTACATTTACACTATTACAGTTAACTTGTAACGCTTGTTAAGCTGTTACACTATAGTTTTATTTAGATCTGTAGTTTTATTTAATTTATATGGCTCTAATAACATAGCTTTTACACCATGCAAAAAGAATAAAGCACTAAGCTTCAGTGCTTGGCAGAGCTAAACACACACACGCACACCTCTCAGACAATAATTAGAATAAAACATATCAGTTTTAATAAAATAAAATAAATCTTCTTTTTTAACTACACATTTTTTCTTTATTATCAAATGTTGTTCTCTATATTTATAGTGTAAGTTAGTCTGTAAATCCTTTTTGTTTATGAGATTGAGAGCCATGTGTGGTGAGGTCTTCATTATTATTTTAACAGTACTTTTATAATACTGATGTAGCATAATGTAAATCCATCACCATTTTTACATAATTTAATGCCTACATGAATTGTGCATTTTATTTCAGTTATTTAACTTTTACACCAAGCAAAAAATAAACTTAATATAGGTAAAACATAGTAAAATATATAATATCAAAAAGTGGTGAAGAACACCAGCCTTTGGCAGTCAGCTCAGCAGTCATAACTTAATTCCTCCCGACTACATCAACAGCTGTTATTATCACCTCTTTCTGCATGCCGGTCTTTCTGCAGATCTGAAGACAAGTCACACACGCACACGGACACTGCTGTGCTAAATCGCTCTGGATGTGAAACTAGACTTCACAAAAACACACAGCCCAGCCAGCCTTCAGATGGAAGGATCAGATTATTTGAAATGATTTCAAGGGGTGGATGGAATGGAATGAGGCTTGCTTTAAAAGCCAAGGAGAACACGAGCACTGCAGTGTAGAATGATTTCAACTTTAAAATCATTCAAACAAGATGTCAGCAAATGCCCAATCAACTTGCGTCAAACCAAACCAGCATCTTTTCTATGTCCAGTTAATAAAGATTTATTTTTTATTTTTTAAATCTGCTTTGAAGTTGAAAATGGGTTAAGACCACTGAATCTGCTAATTCCTATAAATGTAAAAAGCTTGATTCAATATATTCTATCATCATAAACAATTGACAAAGACCTTGCTTGAACATTATACACCAAAATGCTACCATTAAGGTTGTTACAGATCATGAAAAAAATATGTGATGGGTGATTGACTTCCAGCTAGTGTTCATGATAACATTTGTGTATTAGGTAACAATTATACAAAGTCTGAACTCAAGCTGGAGAAGAACTGATGATGGAGACTGTGGATATGATGATAATGATCTTTTAGTGTTTAAAATTACAGGGGTGGTCACTGCATAGTCACAGAATTATGTTTTGATTAAGAGAAAAGAAAAACCTCTTCCTTAGGCTACTCATTAGCAGTAGTACAGCATTTAACCCATGTCTACTTCAGTAATTGCTGGGCTGTGTGTAGATGTGTGTGTGTGTGTGTGTGTGTGTGTGTGTGTGTGTGTGTGAACACCTGTTTACTAGGTGCATACACACAGCGTGTGCTTTATAAAATATCCGGTCTTGGTTTTGTTTTGCTCTGATACCTAAACCCATCAACAAAATAGCACTGAGAGACAGGAGTATGCCATTGATTACCAGGGCAGGGGAGCTTAACTAGACTTGCATAAACCAGGCCCTTTCTCCCTCTCCCCAGTCTGCTATAATGAGAGGATCACTGTTCCAAGTTTAGCAGGGCTCCCCTGGAGACCAGACCCTGGGACTGCTACAGTGCTAAGAATAGCTGCAATCTGCAAAGGCTTTTCTGGGATGATTAGAAGGGACAAGAGGCACACTAGGGGGATAAGCAGGTGGATTGTCTGCTGGTGATGATGGGGTGTATAAAGTCTCCCTCAGCTGCCTCTGCTGTGCCAGAGACTGTGACACTAGCAGGCTTAGAACTGCAGTGTTGCCAGCCTGAGACAGCGACGCCAGCAGCTTAGTATTGCAGTGTTGTCAGCCAGAGACTGGACACTAGCAGGATTAGAACTGCAGTGTTGCCAGCCAGAGACTATGACACTAGCAGCTTAGTATTGCAGTGCTGTCAGCCAGATACTGGACACCAGCAGGCTTAGTACTGCAGTGTTGTCAGCCAGAGACTGGACACCAGCAGGCTTAGTACTGCAGTGTTGTCAGCCAGAGACTGGACACTAACAGGCTTAGTATTGCAGTGTTGCCAGCAAGAGGCTGTGAAACTAGCAGGCTTAGCATTGCAGTGTTGCCAGCCAGAGACTGTGAAACTAGCAAGCTTAGTACTGCAGTGTTGCCAGCCAGAGACCGTGACACCAGCAGGTTTAGTATTGCAGTGTTGCCAGCCAGACTGTGACACTAGCAAGCTTAGCATTGCAGTACTGCCAACTGACAAAACCCAGTTAACACTAACAGGAACTATGTTCAGCTGAGACTACTTGAATCCAAACCTTGATAGAAAAGTGACATACTGCACTGTATGCTATTATTACAGATTGCTATGCCTCTGAAAATGTCCCCTTTGTCAGCAATGCTCAGCAGCTGCACTGTGGAAAGCCTAACTTTAAAACTGATTTGGTGTTTGTACACCAAGTGCTGTGTGTGCTGCATGTGTGTGTGTGTGTGTGTGTGTGTGTGGTGTGTGTGTGTGTGTGTGTGTGAGAGAGAGAGAGAGAGAGAGAGAGAGAGAGAGAGAGAGAGAGAGAGAGAGAGAGAGAGAGAGAGAGAGAGAGACATAAATATTAGAGGGCGAGAGAGAGATGGGGAGGGATGTTACTGAAATCCAACTCCAATAGTGGGCAAAATGGGTAAGGAAATAATTAGAAAGCACTTAACAGAAACAAACAGAAACAGGCCTGGCCTTGCAAGAGAAGAGCTGCACTCTGAAAATCAAGCCTGTCTTTGAACAGGGAAGCCAGTGGTGGGGCTCTAAATCACAGACCTCACCTTTGTTTACTGGTACACAGTGCACAGCAACCAAAATAACCCCTTTACTGCCAGCAAACGGGCTGGCTCACAGGAGTGTGTGCATGCCTGTTGGGGGTGGGGTGGGGGGTGGGGGGTATGAAGGTGTATACATCATATATGCAAATACAGCAGTGCAGTCCTTTGCTCAATCCTAAAATAATGACAACCCTGGTGACTCAGACCTGATTTCACAATGTATTTGGGCATCATCTCTGGTTTTGTATACCCCACTCTTTGATCATTATACTGATTTCTACATTCATGTCTCAAGTCTTCTTCACAAATCAACCTAAGTATTTAATTAGACTATTTAATTTGTTTTAATTCTGAAATGGACAGAAAATAATTTTCTTAACAGGATCCAAACATAAAAAGTTCAAAATAATGCTATTTATTATTATATTAAGGGAAAAAACACTCAAAAATGAATTTCTGGCATAATCCCCTTTATCAAGCTACAAAAGGACACTTAAACAACAATTAAATGGTAAAAAACAATGAAAAATGAGATGGAGAGTTAATCCACTTATCTTTTTGAAGTTGTCAGTGCTTGGAAGAACTGGAAGAACTGGTTCCTCCAAGCACCAGATGTAATTCACCCCCCCATCCCCACCCATAAGTGGATTAGCTCTCTATATTGTTTTTCAGCGTTTAATTGTTGTTTGTGTCGTTTTGCAGCTTGATAAAGGGGATTACCCTGAAAATTCACACGTTCCCCCCCCTCCCCCCCTAATAAATAGCATTATTTTGAACCTTTTATGTGTTTGGATCATGTTTCAGAACACTAGTTAGCAGTCAATCTTGTTTCAGATTTTTTCTTTCTTAACAGGGTAACATAAAAACTGCACAGTTTCTGATCATCAGAGTTAGGGAGATGCTGTAATTGTTGTAGAAATTCTCTCCTTGCCTGATCTGTGAGCTAATCCTAGTGACAGAACTGACTGGGGACAATTTAAGCACTCAACCTGTGGCACAGTTATACTATAGGAGGCTGAGCCAATCACACATTGAGTCACTCTTGCCACACTTCAGGCACTCAAAGTGTGTGGCACAGTTATGGAGCCAAGGACACATAGTCCCTCTTGTCCCCTTACAATGGGGTTGCTCCATGCACCCCACAGGCCAGACAATCAGGGGCATGGCAGCATAAAGCACTTGACAGACTGACATCAAGGGGTTTATTAAGACTTGGACACCATGACAACAGGATACACATACCAGAGCCTCCACTAAACTGGCATATATGCTGGTTTTTATCAGCACTAGTCTACTACTTAACTGTCTTCCTTGTACCGGAAAAACAACATTGCTGGTACATCCTGTTTGCTTTTCGGTGTATTTCATATTTAAGTATAGTTTACACTAATATTTGTGAGTAAACCCACGACTGCATGAGCTGGATAGAGTTGGTGATCACGCATGTTTGTGCTTCCCTAGAACCTGTTTGTGATTTTCTCACTAGACGTTCCACTGAATACTGCAACAAATTAACTTCCAAGTTCCATACATGTAGAACTTTTAAGTCTAGCTTTGCTTTGAACACCCATGTTTGTTTTTTTTAAAGTGCCTCCCAAGTCCCATTTTCCAGAGCTCTGCAGATCAGAGTCTAGGCCACAGCACTGTGTGGCAGTGTCAGAGAGAGGGGGAGGGGACACACACAGCAGTGCTAAAACATTCAGAGGTTTCAACACTGGAACTGCAAGCTGTAAAGTGTAATCTAATAATAACAGTCACACAAACAGGGGGTGTGGGTGTGGGGGTGGGGGAGCAAGCACTAAGGAAAGAAAAGGTGGAGGGGGGGGGGGGGGGGGGGGGGTAAACTGTTTCACCCCAAAACCTGTCTGCATCATAACCATGAGACCTGACACTGCTAAATTTCCTTTGCAGGATACTTGCTCTAACCTAAATAGCTCTGTCCCCTGACCCATAACAAACACCCCCCTCTATTCCTCTGGCACACCCAGTGTGTTTGTCCCTCAGCAAAGGCTGAGTGTATTTACAAATAACCAAGTTTTAAACTTTTATTTTGAATTAATCGTTCTTTTACTGTTTTAGTTTTACCAGTTCAGTATGTTTAGTGGGTGGGTGGGCAGGGAGTATTCAGAGAAAAACCCTTACATTTTTTACAATCACACGCTACATTCACCCTGAAACTTGCGAAAATCAGTATCACATGTAAAGAAAGAAAATCCGCTATTCATGACAGGAACTAAACCCCCATCCACCAACAAACAGTACTGGCTCTAAATCTAAACTAAAAGTCATAGTCTGTACACAGACGGTGCCCTTCCTAATGTCCATGTCTTCTGTTACAGCATTACTATTAGTTCTAAAGCAACAGAAAGGCCACCACAGATCGTAATGCTATTTGGTTCCAAAGCTTTACACTTGTCTCTTTAACTTTTTATCATTTTCACATCAAAGCCATGGGGATTTTTTAATTTTTTTAATTAAAAACTGACACCTTGATAAACACTAAAACAGAATTACTCATACCAATGTCACTATCAGTTTAAATGTGTGTGTGAATACTGTGTGTGTGTACATGAGCTCTGGTAAAACATGTAACAATATATGATGTGAGCAAGTGCTCTTTGTACACGGGTTAATGGTAATCCCGCCCCGGTTATCAGATTCATGCAATTTCATTACTGTACTGTTATTAACCCGGGAACCTGAGCAGATGACACTTTTGTTTTGAAGCGCAGCGTGTAGCGTAATGCCACATGGCCTTCACACAGCCGACCGGCGATAGCCGCCAGTGCGCACCAGTTTCAAATCTGTTTTCTCCCTTAGCATTTTGACCGCTTGTTTGTTTACCTACTCCTTTTTATGCACCAAGCCATGTGTAATATAATTTGGCATCTCAGAATGTTTGCTTCAAATCTGTTTTCTCCCTTAGCATTTTGACCGCTTGTTTGTTTACCTACTCCTTTTTATGCACCAAGCCATTTGTAATATAATTTGGCATCTCAGAATGTGTACACGTTTATTTAGATCTTAATTAGATGCAGGAACGAGCTTAATCTGTAGCCGATGCCTCTGTAGGTCTATTCTTTTTATAGCTGTTGTCTGCATGGCACGTTCTCTGTTTAGTACTAGTGAATAGTAGTAAATCATTGTTTTGACTTGATTAAAGTAATTCTGTGTTGATCAATGCTTTGTCGTACAGCATTTTGCTTAGCTGACTTCATGTTTAGTGTTTATTTTGGGTTGAAATTAACTTATTAAGTATTGTGTACTGTAGAACTAGAAGCTAAGTTGTATTCATAGACTACTTGATATCACTTTATCAGCGATGCTGCGACTAGATAGCGTGCCCCAGGCGAAAGTTTGCACAACTGTTTTAGTGCTAGTTCACATATATTATACATCTTAGTATCTTACAAATCAGGTGTCAGTGGACTATGGGAACACCAAAATAACCCAGCATGTACTACTACTTAATTGAGTTACTAATATTACATTATTATGGGGAAGAATATATGGGTGTAGAAACTGTAATCTTCACTTTGCAATCACTAAATTAGTAACTAAACATAACTTTCTCTCTCAACAGACTGGCTCCATATCAAATTCACCTGACTGCTGGGGAGAATAATCACTGTCTCTGCCTAAATGTTCTCTTGGCTGACTTCTGCTGTGTCCTAGTCACTGGTGACTGACGGTAGCTCTCTCTCTATATCTTACAACATTTAACACACACACACACAATGACCACACACGTACAGTGTACTAAGTGCAGCCTACTCTGGTGCCAGAAGTACACTGTGCACAAAATCAAACTTCATTCGTCGCAGACGTCAAAATGAAACCCATCTAAACCACTGAAAATATACAGCCGTTTGAAAATCCCCAAAGCTTATCATCACAGCGTGAAACAACAAAATTGTGCCAATCTCGAATTTCCCGGAAGAATCTCAAATCTCAGACAAGAGGCTTCCACTGTTACTGTAGCAGACGCTTACCTCCGTACCCGTGGGTCGTAGAAGTACGGCTCCTTTTTCTTCGGTTGCTTGATCATTTTTACAGAGCTAGCTATACACTACAACATCAAATTGCATCCTGAGAACCAAATCGAACAGATTTAAATCCAAAAGGCGCAAAGATTATCCACTAAGATTCCGCAATCTGCTTATCTCTTGACCGCCATGTTTGTCTTCTTAGCTGCCTGCGGGGTTTGTAACGAAGCCGCTGATTGGACGACCTTCGGAGAATGACGCCGGTGGAACCCGACGCAAAAATAAATTACAGCAAACTAAAAGTCAGCGACCAGTGTGCCTTTCACGCCATCTGTGAAGGTGCAAGTGCAAGATTCCAAACAAAACGGTCGCTGCGATGCCCCCGATCGATAATGAACAACTGACAGTTCTCCAGTACAAAACACGGTTGTCTCCCTTGCACTGCATATTCAGCCAGTAGCAGACGACAATCCCTGGCCGATTATATTTTTCAAAGAACAATTTTCACGACTTGCACGGCTAGTGCCGAGTCTTAAAAGAAATGATCATCAAAACGTAGTCTTTGTGTCAGCGAGCTGGACTTTCATTATACGACACAAGACAGATCTTACTCCAAAAGGAAGGGGTGTGGCACATGAAATATTATTGGGGGCAGTGGGCAAATAGTGATGTGACTTTTAACGTCCTGACAACTGCTGATAGTGATCTATGGACGAAAAAGCGGTGGAAATATACATGCTGTAACAAGAACAAAACAAAGGCAATAACAAAAAACGCCATAAAGCTGATACAAGTTGCTTTTGTAATAGAAGAATAAAATAACTTGTATGACAGTCATCAGTCAAAATGTCTCCAGTTTATTAGAGAACAATTTTGAAAAAGAGTTATGCTGTTTGTTAATTGCTTCTAAGCACAGAGGAACTGGAATTAAAAAGAAGATGAAGGGGCAAGGAAGAAAGAAAAGGAAATTTTACTCCTCGGTTGTTTTCTCCATTATGGACAATTCCTATGGATTTACTGGCAAAGATCAGATTTGTTTTATTTTGTACTCCTTTTCTTTCGCTTTGCTACACAAAACAAACAAAAACAACAACAAATAAACAAAGAGAAGCTGAGGAAGAGGAACAAAGAAGATGGAAAGCAGTTATGTTGCAATAAAAAATGGTTAGAGCTATTATCCGTCCTTGCTGTCACAAATTCACCTCCTCCCATTGCGATATAAAAACACACACACACACACACACATTTGCTTGTGTTCTGTCACTTTATACTGACTGACTCTGATCTTAATCTCACTCTAATCAACAGAAACTGATGAATACAGCCATTGTGAAAGTTGGTAAGTAGTTCCTTATTTTTCAAACTTTTAAATTCAACCGGGCATGTTTTTAAAAAAAATTAAAAAAAATCCCAAATTGATTACATGCTGCAAGCTAAACAGCATATCATTATACACTTCGTCTGAAGTTTGTCTGAAGCATGACCACCACCACTTTGAATGTCTGACTGCCAGTTCAAACACCACTGTAAATCTCAAGTGTGGTAAATCTTGTTCTGATCATTTAATTTTTGCTCTGTTCACTAACAGATTTCAGTATATTCCTTCTGGATTTTCCCCTTCTGCATCTGTCAGGGCAAATGAACTACAAAACATTGCCAACATATGTACACTAGCCACACTTCAAACCAAGTATACCCAGTGACAAGACTAAAACAACACAGCAGATGTTTTCTTGAACCTGATCACCTGACACACATTAACTGAAATAGACATCTTCCAGATGACATTACATTTGGGACCTTTACTTTGGAGATCAAATGTTATTCTAGTCTTGGAGGTGGTGGGAAATGTGCATTAGTGAATTACTTTTCCATCTGGACTGTCATGCTCAACTCTGGCAATACCCCCCACCCTGACCCCCACCCCAATTATTTCATCATTATAATTGGGTTTCTGTTTTAGCAGAAATGTTGCCCTTATGAATGATGTCAACAGTGATACCAAACTTCAGTTCCATCAAAGTTCCTGGAGAAATATGCATTCATGTGAAATTTTGTGCACTCTGATTAATCTGTACTACATGTGACCTGAGTATAAAAAAATAAGCCATAAAAACACGATAAGCTGCCATTTCGTTTTCTTCTTTTTTCCTAACAAAATGAACTGTGATTTTATAAGGTCATTAGTAACAATTCTGCAAAGAAGAAGAAGAAACGAAAATTCTGCCTGCATCTTACCCATCTACCATCTTTGTTTTAAAAATTGGAGAGCAGATTAGATCCTATCATCCTATAGATGGAATGCATTTGTGTCACTGTACTGTATATAATACCGGTGGACCCCTAGACTGTTCAGCTACAAGAAGATCCAGACAGTTGCTGGAGCCATCCATCTTACCAGTGGCAAAAACACAGCAACACCAAAATGTCAATGGTCTCAAAACAGTCAAAGACGAGCAAGAAATCATTTAAGTTTTTACTCTACCTGTCCTTCAAAATGAATGCAAAATGCTGAGAATCATAAGGAAAACAACATTTCCATTACTTGGGTATTATCTAGTCTAAAGATTTTGTTGGGTCACAAACTGCATGTTGTCCCTTTCACAAGCGATTTTCTCACTGGAAATGCCTTTTGACCAGCAGTTGCCCAACTGTATATATATATATATATATAATGTTTGAAATAGCGCACATTTTCATAGTCACTAGTTTTAAACCATGAGCCTGGGAAATGATGTGAACATAAAATGGCAGCTAGCAAGATTAACAAAGCATGAAATACTCAAACTCCTTAACACAACGCTTTCCAACAAACAGCGCAGTGAAACGGCTGAATGGCTGATCAAAAACTATCAACTCTGTCGTGACGACTGGATGGCTGAATGAATGATTCACTCTTTCAAGATGAGAGCTCATAGGGGCCCTATTATGTCTACTTAGTTAGTAACTGGATTTTAACGTCCTGTCAAATGCACAGGGTCACCTCAGGATAATCAAATTCTGTCATAAGCAAATGCACATTTCAAGACTTGTCTCATATGTAAACCCTTTCTCAAGTCAATCCACAAAACCAATCCTTACATAAACACAAAACAAAATACACATATACAAACACTGAACACAAATTTTCGAAGAGTTAGTCCCTTCAATATTACCTCCATTAAAACCTGCCTGAATGAAAGCACATACGGCTAGGACGTGCTGGTATTATCGACCGTTCTAATTTATTGACACCAAATTAAACAAATATATTAAAAATCAAAATAACAACAAAAAAAGAATGGACATGAACACACACACACACACGTTATATAAATGCATAATGGTAAATACCAGCGCCATACGGAAGCAAGCAGCACATTCCACCTACCAACATTCATCTCCTTGATGCTCAACAACAGCCACACAAAAAAGCTTAATGCTTAATAAAAAGTGTTTGAAAATGTTCTGGGGAAAAAACTCAGGATAATGGACCATTAGCTGAAAAATGACAAGACAGAAAGAGCAAGAGGACTAGAAGAAAAATGAGAGGAGGAGACAGGAAAGGGGAATCAATGACAGCCCCAAGATTCCAGACACTGGGGAAGATAACTAACACCCCTGGCTGCCCTTTGGGGTGGTATCTCCAGAATATGCCATTCTGAATCTGAGCATGTCTCACAACGTCATGCACAAAAACTGATGTCTACTTTTAAGAAATGCGGAAAAAATTGTACAGGTACTTGCAAGGCTGCACCGCTTGTACAAAACAACAACAGAAAAGCAACTAACCACAGATTAGTTGTTGCTAATTTTGAGTCACTTGTATAGACAAACAGAAGGTAAACAACATGTAAACAAATGGTCAGTACTAATTCCCAGCTTGGTCAAAGGTTATAATACACTGATATATATAGCTCTTTCGCTGGGAACAGTGTTAAAGTCATGTCAGTTTTCATTGGCAAACCATTGCACGCGTGCGCACAAACACACACACACACCAAAACAAAAACAAATCTAATAAAAACAAAACAAAAAATCAAAACAAAAATCAATAGCTTCAGTAAATATATGAGCAAATCAACTCTTTCAGCAATTGCTCTGAGCCTCCATTAACTGTAGGGGCATGTTGCCATGGAAATAGTTAATCATCCATACACTATGATTCATATTTATCATGGAGGCAGCCCTAATGTCTAAAAAAATTCATTTAAACTGCATCGAGAAGAAGCTAATGTTTAGGTTATGAATGGAATTACCAAACTAAATCATTCCTTACTCCCTCAAGAAAACACATGGCCATCTATGGCATGCATATTTGGCCTTCTGCAAATGCTGGAGGTCTAATTTGAAGAAAAATAGTTCCTAGTTGTGCTTCACTTCTAAGTAATCCAGAACTAAAAAAAATGGTATGTCCCACCTAAAACCAGAAATGAAACCTTGCAAATAACTTTGAATCCCATATATTAATTAATACTGGGAAATCTGGTTTTGTTACAGATGAATACAACACAATGGCATGCACAAAAAGTAGTGCCTAGCATATTGATATGTTGTACTAAGTAACGAACTGAGTGTGTTTGTGCTGTGTTTGAGTGGGATATGAAATGTGACACTGGTACCGCTATTGGAAATAGTTGAACGTTTTCTAATTTTGGTTTTTGTAAAGCCAACATGGACAGACATATTACATGTTTCAAAGCAACTTTAATCAATGCCTGAAGGTACTTTCTACGTTGTCATACACTCATGACAAGCATGCAGAAAACACCACAAACAAGAGCTGCCATTTGCAAATCAATTTGCAATATCCACCCAACATAAACACTTTATAACTCAACACTGTAATACAATGCAGTTTTTAATGTCTCTGACATCAACATACAACATAAGTAAAAGACAGACATTACAACAAGAGACTGATTCTGAATGCTTGTTTGATATGGGCCACCCTCAGTAGATTTACTGGTGCACAGCTGTGGAGAACAACCCATTACTATACCATTACCAGGCATGGGAACTGATCTGAAACAAAAACTCTAAAATCTAGGGGGTCTAGGGGCACGCCCCCACTGCCCCCCCAATTTGAAAAATTTATGTGTCAAAATCTATGCAATCTAAGGCTATCCTGAGGAACCCCACACCCCACCGCTGAAAACTTTCCCGTCAAAAGATCAAAATCTAAGCGCTACCCTGAGCTAATTTTTATGGAAATAAATTAAACTTTTTTGTCCACGCCGCCACCAACTGGAACCACCTCAGTGGCGATCAGGTCAAAGCCCTCACACTTCCAGACTTCAAATGACTGATTGCCACCGCAAGCACCATCTAACTCCTATGCACACTCCCCTGATGTCATACCTAAACCGAAAGTTGGGTCCTGCAACGTATGAAATCAAGATCTGCAAGATTACGGAACCACGTGCCGATGTGTTCGACGCTTCCAGCTCAACTGTTATTTTCTCTGTAATGTGGCCTCCTTGATCACATTGAAGAGTATGTCACCGTTTGGTGTTGTACAGCTGTTAAAAGTAAATAAGTAAATAAATCACACATACAAACAGACTTTCAAGTGTCTCATGTCTCTGACCGACTAGACCAATCTGGCTACCATTTACTGATACCCACTCCCATTTACTGGCACAGCCACAGTTGACAAACATTTAGCTACAGTTTACAATTCGAGCAACTGTCATGGTGAATCTTTCGCTTCAAAACTTTCGGAACGTTCACGTTTTTCTAGCCGAAACATGGTGCAGAAGCAGGTAGGAATGACTGCGTTCAAGCCTAATGTCTGCCCGTGAGAGTGACAGCCAGTGACAGTGTTTGCAATTAAGCGACTAAGACGGGTGATAGCTGTGTGTGAATGCGCTTTGTGCCTTTCGTCGGTGTTCAGTGCCAAACTAAAACCGGTGCTTCCTTCTTCTTTTTTTGTTGTTGTACCCCCGATTTCCTTTCCCCAAGGACAATTTTCTCTCTCTCTCCGCAGAGCCAGTTTCAATGCTGTGGGAATTTGCATTTTAGTGGACAATTTCCATGCCTGATCATCACACTATACTACATCAACACCTGAACACATCAGTGAAAAGAAAGGGCCCTCACCTGCTGGGTTCCTCCAGATCCTCCTCAGCGGCTGTCTGTTTTGGGGGGGGAGGGGTCGGGGGTCGGAATGTTGACATAGATGTGGGTGTGGCTGATGTTGGATGGCCATGGTGGGGCATGGAATCTGTGGAAAGATCAACGCACCGGTTGAAATTTCAATACTCAACATTCCAATGTAACATTCCAATGCCGAAATAACGAAGGCATCTGAAAGTTTACCAAGGCTATTTTGGTGCCCCTCTTGATAAAACTATAGACAAAATACTTGTGTATCTTCAGAACAGTTCTTGCATTTATGTATTATCACAAAGGTACATTTGTTGTTGTTTTAGCGCATAGGCACACACAACTATACGCTTGCCATTAAAATCTGCATCATCATGACAAAGCGGAGAGGTACATCAGCTCAGAGATAGTCAAATGCTCCAAAGTCCAAGTCTAAATGTCAAACCACCCAGTTCCCCCAACTTCTCCTCAATACACAGACCCATCAATACCAAACCATCATTAAGGATTAAGACGATTAACCTCATCAGTGCAGGCGAACACATGCAGGGTCAGTTAAACAAATCATTTGTCCTGTAAACAGGATTCCAATCCCCCCCCTCCAACCATACATGAAAGCACAAACAGATATGCACACACATGCAGTATACGCATTATGCAAACATGCACACACATACCAGGGTCATCCTCGTGAGAGCTCATGTCGGGAAGATAGGTGGGTTTAGCAATGGTCAAGCGAACCACATCCCCGGTGGACTTGAGAGCGGCCACTGCCTCTTCATGCGTTACATCCTCCAGGTTACAATCATTCACCTGAACAAGGACCGTGGCAGTTGTAACAGAAAGCATGACATTGGCTGATGCTGCGCAACTCTGAGGGAGGTGGTGGTGGGGGGCGTGGGGGGGGGGGGGGGGGGGGGGGGGGGGGTGGTGATGGTCAGGTTACAGTAATTCACCTGAATAAGGACAGTGAGCATTTACACCGAAAAGCATAACACTGATGCTACACCACTGGCTGGAGGGTTGGGGGGGGGGGGGGGGGGGGGGGGGGCAGTCCATTCACCTGAACACAGACAGTGGCAGTTGTTACAAAAGGCATTACACTGATGCTGCACAATTATTGTGGGTTTGGTTTTTCTGGTGGGGAGTGGTGGTGGTGGTGGAGGAGTAATCTGTTTTCAGTCTTTATTTCACTATTTGCATTCAAATTAAAACATTAACTTATCTGAAACTGGTATAACACAGAACGTCATGAAAATAAATATCCAAACTGCTTTTACTTTTTGGTTGCTTGTTCACTGGCTTCACAGGAGGTTACAAACAGCTACTCACAGCAATAAGCCGATCCATGACTGCCAGGCGGCCATCTTGTTCTGCGCTGCCACCTTCAATGACCTTGGTGATGAAGATGCCATTGTCGCCTGGAATGTGTTGATTACCCTTTCCCCCTGCAATGCTGAACCCGAGACCTGCAAAAATGCATGCAACCAAACACTTGTACAATATGGTGAGACCTGCAAAAATGCATGCAATGAAACGCTCCTACAATATGGTGAGACCTGCAAAAATGCATGCAACCAAATGCTCATACAATATGGAGAGACCTGCAAAAATGCATGCAACCAAACACTCATACAATATGGTGAGACCTGCAAAAATGCATGCAACCAAACACTCATGCAGTAAGGTGACTGACTTTTTGAAAAAAGTACTGAGAATAATCTGGAACAAAACGAGGCCAGAGTGCTTCTGCAGAATCAATGAAATGAGTTAATCAGCACTCCAAAAACATCACAAGACCCACTTCGAATATAACTCTCAGCTGGCATGTGAGTAAATACAAGGTAAGTACACTCCACCAAAGGTACATCCTGTCAGCATCCACACTCCGAGCATCACTTTCCGGCACCTTCCTCCAAACTCTGCCAGATTTAGTTACACCACTGAAGGGGCACTCTTTATCTCCGTGCAGCTGTCCACCGACGCAGTCAGCGCCCTCCGAAAGGTTCCGGTACTAATATGACTGTAGAAGCAACCTAGAGCCCAAGCACGCACGTAAACATGAGGCGCATCCACCCCCGGGTAAAAAAAAGATGTCCAAATGTGTTGGCGTTTATAAATGACACGCCTTGTTTTATTTGAGTTGTTTGTAACAAACTTACTACTGTTTGAGCACCAATGAAAAACTGCTCGTTAGCTGACAGTTTTGAGGAACCTATGACGTAACTAAATACGGCAGTGGTTGAAGAAAGGATGTTGTAAACCAGTGCTTGGAGTCTGGTCAGCATCATCACTTTTGAGGATGTACTTTTGGTAGAGTACATTGCCTTTACTCGCATGCTAGAAGGGAGTTATGATAGGTGGTTTACGTTTTTGTTGTGTTCCTGTGATGGCTTTTGAGCGCTAATTAACTTCCTTAGTTTCTTGATCCCACACACATTGACCTGCACTTTCTTGTGCCACACACACACACATTAACTGACTGAAACAATGCATTATAACTTATGCACCACGCAATTAGACACACATTCACACTTACAGCACATGCCACAAACACTCGTACAATGTGTTCATTAAGCTTGTTCTGTGCAAATCTGAGTTTTGCTATTCTGGAAGAGAAAAAAAAAAAGTTTTCATGCTTTCAGTCACATGATGTACTTTACCCACCATCACACACACACACACACACACACATACACAATCTATCCCTTTAACTAACTGTAACAGCTTTAAATCTACAAAGAGCAAAACAGCCCTTCTTTAGAACTACAAAACCAATGTCCAATTATCTCCCCTTCCATCTAACTGCCCCTACGTCTCTTTAACCTTTTGGGTGAACGAGAAAATCCCAAAGTCCCAGAACTCCCAGTCATCAGGCTGTCATTGGAGGCTTCCCATCTGCTATTAAGTCCCCTGACATGGGACTGGAGAGTGAGAGATGGACGACCAATCAGAGACCAGCCTCCTCCTCCCCCCCCCCCCCCCCCCCCCCCCCCACCTCCAAACCAAGGGTGTCACTATGTGCAGTCATGTTCGAGGTCCAGGCCTGGTAGTCTGTCTACCATGTGCCTGAAAGCGACAAAGAAACTGACAATACGCTGCTGCCCACTTCTGCTGTGGTGCTTCTGTGACAAATATGCTCCAGCCATGTTAGGCCAACAGCTAGACAGGCCAGGCACCTTCACTGAGAAGTGGAACGGCGGGCAGGTGCAGACAGACGACCTGAGCGATAGCTGGATGGATAAAACATGTTGCCAACACAATTAGTGAATTACAAACTAATTTATGTAGGTATATATGGCCGGAGAGATAGGAAAGACAGACAGCACGCATGTTAAGGGGTTTTGGTGCATGCATGTGTGTGTGGGGTGGTGGTGGTGGTGGTGGTGCGTGCATGCGTGCGCATGTTGGGGGGGGGGGGGGGGGCGGGCTAGGCAAGGGGAAGAGGGGGTGCATGCATACATTCATGCATGCGTATTTGGGTCAAAATGGAAAACTGTGCATACGTCCTGCTCATGTCTGTCTATGATGGTCATATCAAGGGTGGCTGGGTGGGGCGGGGGGGGGGGGGGGGGGGGACAATTAGGCATGCTCCCATCACAACAAAGCTACTGTTCCTATTACTCTAGATCCATCCCATCCCCCTATCCACACGGGATCTCATGTGCCCTACAGCAACGTCATTTTGCAAATTGTGCGGGCCCAGTGAGTTATACATGTCCATCATGAATTGTTTGTTCAGCTCATGCCAGCAATATTTCTAGTCACCATGGCAGAGATGAATCAATTGCTCGGTGAACGGCCAAACAAAGAGATAAAAGACTGGCCAGAAAGTACCTGCATGCATATGGAAAAAACACAACAACAAAAAAACACGTTAATGTTGAGATGGCAAAGAGGTGGCCTGCAGAATCTGCAGAGAGCAAGCACTCTGCATAGCACGCGATCGTCGATTTATAGTTCAGTTATACAGCATGTCCAATGCCACAGTCACAGTGGACCAGTGCCAATAAAAACAAACCTCCTCTGCCTCCAGACCGCCATAGATGAGTTCCACACTTGGACATCGTTCTTTTTTCTTCTGTCTGGAATTGTCTGTTTCGTGAAATTTAAGACATTAAGTCAACTGCAGCATTTAAATAGCTCTGAGGACCCGTCTATTTAAATCCTACTGCTGCTAGCAAATTCTCGACCTGCACCCCCCCCACCTGTTCTGTGGATGTGCAAGCATGCGCATGTCTGCATGGATGCGTGCGTTTGTGCATGTGTAATGTGAATTTCTTGCAATCACTGTTACTGTTGTTTGATGTTCCAGGTGTTTCGATACAAATGTTTAAATTTGATTTCTGTACAGTGCACAGAGCTCCATTTTTATTTTTTGAGGTTTGCACTTTGCAAATATACCATTATTATTATTTTATTTTATTACAGGCAATAAATTTGGTAAATTTTCTGTTCAGGGATCGCGAGCAAAGAAGTACCAAGGGCCCTACTGATATGAATGGAGTCAGGTGCGGGTGGGATCATCCGCATGTGCGTGTGTGAGCATCGTGTGTGTGTGTGTGTGTGTGTGTGTGTGTGTGTGTGTGTGTGTGTGTGTGTGTGTGTGTGTGTGTGTGTGTGTGTGCATGTGTGTGTGCATGTGCGCGTGCGCGCATGTGTGTGTGTGTGTGTGTGTGTGTGTGTGTGTGTGTGAGTGTGTATGTATGGGGGCTCTCCACAGCCTGATATTCGTGAACAGGCCTTTTCGCTTGCTCCTTCTCTGTTTCTTTTTCCTCCCAGCACCCAGTTTCCAGCTTTTGTTGTGAACAAAGCCAGAAAGGAAGAGAACACCACCAGACTACAACCCCCTGACCCTCACTAAGGACAATGTTTAAAAATGCTACGTTTTTTGTTAATAAAACACTTTCACAATATCAAAGCTGCAATCATCCAGCTTTGTAATGTTGCTAGCAGTAAGGTCTTTGGGACTTGTTTCTTTGGATCAATCACCCCACCCCGCCTCCCCGTCCTTCCTGCCCTGTCCCAAAACAGCCACAATGGCAACAAGCCTTCTCCACCAGTGGCACAAAGCATGAAGCCTGTCTGGATCAATAAAGGCACGCCTCTGTATTGATGCATATGTGGACATCTACTGACTGACACAGTGTGATCTCGCACTATCATGCTGGGAACTCTGATTTTGTTTCCCTGGCTGCTGATGGAGTTCCCAAACTCCTCCGAATGGGAGTGATCAGTCGGCAAAAACAGACTACCTGCTGTTTCTGTGTTTCTGTTCTTCGCCTGTTGATACCAGCACGCTGGTTCTGTAGATGCCAGGATCAACCTTGGTTCCAGCATGCAGGCATGCGTGTGTGTACATGCATACACTCACGCACACACACACATGTGGACACATGCATATATATATGTAGACATACACATGTACATACGGTGGAACCAAGGCACATACAGAAACATCAGACACATTTTTGAAAACAAAGTCAAATCAATACTGCCCATGTTAAAAAAACACACATGTAAGGCTAGGACACGCTGGCATTATTGATCATTCTATGCAATATATCGATACCAGATTACAGAAAAACATTAAAAAGCGTATGGTATAGAAAGGGGTATAGACAGAAACAATAAAAATAAATAAAAAATATATCTTTAAATGCATAGTGGCAAATACCAGTGCCATATGGCAGCACGCTGCACACACCACCTACCAACATGTATCTCCTAGCTGCTCAACAAAAAAGCCACACAAAAAAGCCTGTCTCTTCACCCAAAACGACGGAGAATTCTCTGGAAAAAAAGTCAGAATTGACCACTTGCAGAAAAATGGCAAGACTGGAAGAGCAAGAAGATTGGGCAGAAAAACAAGCTAGAAGATACGGAGCGGGAATCAAATGACAGCCCTGATATTCCAGACAGGAGAGGAACATCCGAGATCCCTGGCTTCCCCTCGAGGTGCCGTGGATGGGGCAGACAGTCAGTATATTTTCTGTGGTGGAACTGAAAGACCAGAAATCACCCTGTCACTGTAATTCAACACATGCAATGCAGAAGCTGCCTTTCTCTGCATCTTCATCATTCTGGCACAGATGACAGAGCCGCAGTGACATACTGGTGACATGGCCCACTCCCACACTTCACCCCCACTCTCAGCTGACCACAGGCCATTCCAAGCTGACCACAGGCCATTCCAGGCAGACCACAGGCCATTCCAAGCTGACCACCAGCCACTTCAAGCTGACCACTGGCCACTCCAAGCTGACCACCAACCACTCCAAGCTGACCATTGGCCACTCCAAGCTGACCACCAGCCATTCCAAGCTGACCACTGACCACTCCAAGCTGACCACTGGCTGCTCCAATTGGCCACAGGCCGCTCTAAGCTGAGGCTTTATGAAACACGTCTTTACACATTTCCAGTGTGATAACTTCTATGTTCAAGTGGATCATGTGCAAAAGGTGCTCACATGATGGGACAGCACTCAGACAGAGTCTGGTCCTGTACTCAGTAACTCACCGTCAGTTCGAAATTTAAAAACAAAAAAATTGGAACAAACTTTTCCCATTTCAAAATCTGAATTTTGCTTGGCAACTTACTTCAAACCGGTATGGTCAATGTGAATGAAAATTCAACCCCTGCACAGGCCACTCCCAACTGACCAAAGAGCGATTACTTACCTTTGTTGGCCCCCTTGCGCAGTTCAATCTCCATCACATTTTCCGAGGGTGACTTTAACCGTTTCACGTACTGAAAGAAACAGAAAACAAGTCACTTAATAATACATTTCAACTCATTTTCAAACACAGAAGCACCAAACCCTACAGCCACTACGACAGTAAAACCAGGTGGTATTTCAAGTGAATGTTCCCATTTCTAACAGACCTTCAATTAAAACTGATACTATTACTTAACTGATGCCCACTTCAACCACTTCAGCCAAGGATGACATCACCAAGGTCTTCTGTTTGTGCAGAAGAACTACATTAAGCACCAGGGGTTATTTTTTGACACTGTCACACTGAGATTAGATCTGCATTACACACACGGCATGCACACACACACACACACACACACACACTATAAGAAGTACAATAAGTTAAGCACAGGCATGCACACAAGCATACACACACACACAGAGTTGCTGATGCATTTGTACCAATTAATAATGTAATGCATGTCAATTTAAATCAGAAATCAACTGGAGATAAAGGCAGAACTACCTCATTACTTGTTCTCATGCTTACAGTTACACTTACAGAATATCAGAATATTTATTGTCCCAGTACAAGTTTACAAGGAAATTTGTCTTACAGTGCACAGCAGGAGATAGAATAAGCAATAGACTAATATTTTAACACGGCTACAAAGGCTAACAAATACATGAAACACACACAACAGATTATTTTCACAGCATTACCCAGTCAGAAGTAAACAATAATCACCATTCGCTGTGTGTATATTCTGAAACCAGAGTTGTTGTTTTTTCTTTTCCTACAATCCCATTTCCAGCATCTGTCCATGGCACTCCAAGAATCCTATTTCCAGAATTTATGCCACTCCTAGAATCTAATTTCCAGAGTTTATATGACACTCACAGAATCTTATTTCAAGCCCACATCAGACCATTTTGCACTCCTGGAATCCCATTTCCAGTGTTTATGGCATTTTTAGAATAGCCCATATCCAAGATTTATGGTCTTCCCAGAATCCCATTTCCAGAGTTTACGGTGTTCTTACTTGTAGAATCCATTTCCAGAGTTTATGGTCTTCACCTCATTCCCAGAGCTGCTGGTGCTCCAAGAATCTCATTTCCAGAGTTCATGGCACTCCTAGGATTCAATTTCCAATGTTTATTTATGGCCTCTCTAGAATCCCCTTTTCATGGCTTTCACCCCTCTTATAATCATTTCCGGACCCTTTCCCATTCAAGTTGACTCCAAAAGGACTCGACCAACACCCACACAAAAACACAGCCTCCCTCATCCCCTCTGGTCACTTGCACAACATCTTCTTTCAGTTTTCCACTTTCTGAGAATCCCTTTGGGCAACAGGATGTTGCAGGCATGTCAGCTACCATGATAAAACTGGAATTTCTGTGCTGATTTTTTAGTGTGTCATGATGAAATGTGTGTGTGTGTGTGCGTGTTGTGAAGTGAGTGTGTGTGTGTGTGTGTGTGTGCGTGCGTGCGTGCGTGCGTGCGTGCGTGCGTGTGCGCGCGTGTGTGTGTGCATGTGTGTGTGTGTGCACATGCATTTGCATGTGTGCCTATATCTATTTTAATTATCAAATGCAAATTCACTCAACACAGAGTGTCAGCCCAAACAATGACCTTTGTGATAACAATGCCAGTGTGTGGCTATTCCAGTCAGTGACATGCTGCTACAGAAATCTCAATTTACTATTTATTATTATAAGCAAAAAATCTATAAAAATCACTCCAACCCATCAAACTCAATCCTTCTTCCTCACCACTGCTGTCAACCTTCCCCAGTTTTGACAAGAAAGACTGTACAGTTAAAAACATCAGACCTCTTCACCCCTTTGGCTTTGCCATTGGGTTTTAGTCACCTCAATTTTTCATCCCTATTCACTCAAGCACCTCATCTGACGCTGTGTCTTTGGTGGAGTTTAGGTACCTCGCACTTACTAGCATGCTAGGTGCAAATCACTGCAGGTGATTCAAGTCTTTGTTGTTGTGTTCTGTGATGTCTTGGACATGATAATTAACTCCCTTTGTTTGCCGAGTCTACGCAAGTGCCCTAGGCCTTGTTCTGTTTCAGACTGTACCATCAGCTCCAGCAAATCGGTCAACTGCCTGGCTGACCGACTAAACCACGCAACCAGCCGACCAATTTTTCGACCAATCTGTTGATTTTGAAAGGGAAAACGCACTGCAAGTCTGCAGCTCTGAGCGACCTGTGCCCTGAGAGAATTGATCCGGCAATAAACTGCCAGAAGGCCTTTCCAGGCCAGCTTTTATGACAGTGCATGATTTGAGCCTTTACTGCAAAATAGCAACATCTTCGCCTGATGAGGCAGGGCACTAAACCCGGAGACAGACATCACAGGGCAACTCGAAGGGCTCCGAATCCTGGATAAGGGTTGACGTTAGGGTCCCAGGCTGTCCCAGTGATGGAACTGGGTCAATAATTAATTGGGAGCGACTGCCCATCACAATGCTAGCTAGAGGAGTAAAATGTTCCATCAACTCGAGTTCGAAATCTGTTCCAATGGCGGATGTTTTATTTATTCATTTGAAGTCGCTGAACATCACGGTCACACAACATGATCAGTGTAACGATAACCTCTGGAGGACTTAAACAAAACAGCTCAGCCAAAAGCAGATGTTAAGTACCCTGCATCAACTCATATTCGGAATCCGTTTCAATGGCAGACTTTTCATTATTATAAGTGCCCTGCATCAACTCATATTCGGAATCCGTTTCAATGGCAGACGTTTCATTATTATAAGTGCCCTGCATCAACTCCTATTTGGAATCCGTTTCAATGGCAGACGTTTCATTATTATAAGTGCCCTGCATCAACTCCTATTTGGAATCCGTTTCAATGGCAGACGTTTCATTATTATAAGTGCCCTACATCAACCCATATTCGGAATCCGTTTCAATGGCAGACGTTTCATTATTATAGGTGCCCTACATCAACTCATATTTGGAATCCATTACAATGGCAGATGTTTTATTTATTCATTTGAAGTCACTGAACATCATGGTCATGCACAACATGATCAGTATAAGTATAACTGCTGGTGGACTTGCAACAAGTGAGCCGGTTTGGCCTAGCAGTAAGGCGTTAGGCTGGTAAACGGAAGGACCTTGGTTCGATACCGCTTCGGCTCTCCTTTCTCTTCAACAAAGTTGTGGTTTGTGAACACTGTCTTGTGACTTTGTCCATCACTGCCTACTGAAACATTAAAATGACTCTCATCGCTGCCCATCTTAATGCAGGAATCATTCTGGTGGTGACAGTGTAGCGATAGGTATATAACCTCCCTCTACCCCGACCTCCATACCCCCTTCTCCCCGTCCCTAATAAGCCTTATGGTTTATGTGGACGTTAAGCACCATGTTTACTTACTTACTTGCAACAAAACAGCTCAGCCAAAAGCAGATAAATACCCAACATCTCGCTTTCCACCATTTAACTGTTGTTTAACCCCTTCACTACCCCAGCCAGTAAAATGTCCAGGCTAAAAAGTGCACACATACACGCCTGCAAACAGTATATCTGATGGTCCTATAAGAAACCTACTTTCAATGCTGTGAATTTTTATAGAAATCTTATCATGTGCTCATCCGAAGGGGAGGAAAGTCCTTAATGATTTCAAATTTGGCACTTTTATACTGGTTGTTTCCCGAGTGGTGGTGTGGCAAGCACGGCAGTGAAAGTGTTAAAGTGTTATTTTGTAGCCTGAAAAAGGGGCTTACCTCAAAAGTTTGCATATATATATATATATATATATGTTTTTGGTCATAATAAATAGCTTTCGTTTTAACCTTTTATGTGTTTGGATCCGCGGTGGACTTGTTTGCAAGGAGGTGTCAGACTGAACAGAAATGAAACAACTCTTTCACTCCGCGTTTCACTGACTGCAGAACGAGCAGAGTATTCAGAAGCAGAGCAGCCAGTGACTGTTCCACCGACTGTCTTAGCGAGCAGTTGGGGCCCTTTAATCAACTCAGTGAACTATGCGGGGTTACAGAAAAACAATTTAAAAGCCCCAAACTGACCAGCACAACTTTGGATCCAGCCCTCTTCAGCGCATCCACAGCAGCTGTGTGTGTTGTGTTGGAAACATCCTCATCGCCCACCCTCACAATGATGTCGTTCAGCCTGAAATGACAAATCCACTGCCATGTTAATAATAATAATAATACACACTTATCATGCACTCATGAATGCCCCGAGTGCTCACATCATACATATTAACCTAAATATGATATTCTATACACATGTAGAGCACAGTCCTACCAAAACAATTTACATAAAGTATTATACGGAAAAACAAGTAAGTAAATTGGTGTTTTACGCCCAGTCAACCAGTGCGGTTATATCAGGGTGATATGGAGAAACACACACACACACACACACAGGGTCACACACACACACACACACACTCAAAAGTAATTACTAACACGTTTAATCTCAATTTCTGTCATCTGGTAAGACAAGCTATTCTGTGCCATGCTGTTTGGTCTCGATTTCAGAAACTTCAAAAACACAAATCACGCCATATATATAACATTGGTGTGGCTCAATTTCTGTTAGTCACCTGAAAATACAAATCATGCACTGTTGTGCTGTTTTGTCAAAATTTCCATCTATCACTTGAAAATGGAAATCATGAAACGGATTTGCTTTGCCTCAATTTCAGTCACCTCATAACCATGCCATGTTATGTTGTTTTCTCTAAATTTCAGTCTGTCACTTGGAAATATAAATCATGTCAAATTGTGTCATTTCAATTTCATTTTAAGGCATCTGAAAAAACAAATCCTGCTTTGTAGATGCAAAGCAGGATTTTAGTCAGCCACCGAAAAACAATACAAATCCTGCCATGTTAAATCATTCTGCCACCATTTTAGTAGGCTACATGAAAAACAAATCATACCAAGTTATGCGTGTTTTGTCTTAAGTTCAGCTGTCTGAAAAGACAAATCATGTCCCCTCCCCGACAAATTATTTGCCATTTTTCCCTTTTTCTCTCAACAGACTGAACATGACCTCATCTCATTCAGACTTCTCCCTGATTTGCATTAACAGTCATACTGATGACCATTATCATGTACATGTGACGCCGCTCCTTTAAGTTCAAAGAAGAAATAATGAAGCCCTGAGTGCATCTCAGACTAACAGTAATACAGCACACATCTCAAGCTTATTCATGTCAAACAACACTAATGCATACACCTGCTAGGCTAATTCTCATAGAGCACAAATAGCTACATGCATGGAAAACAAGCCATGAATAATCTCCCATTTCAAAGAAGACCAAATTTCCATTGAGGGTCTGTCATTAAAGTGTGGACATCAAACACTCCGCCTCTAAACCTAAGCGAAAAGGACCTGCGTAACTGTAACATAAAACAATATTTATAAACTGCCTACACCTCACGCGAGTCTGAAGCAAACAGAGTCAACAAAAGTGTGAAGAATTCAGAGAATGGTGAAGCCCTACAAAAACTACAAATACAACACTTTATTCAATATGTTTCTCACCACTTCCAACACATACACACACAAACGCACACTATTCAGTGTTCAGAGGGGGAAAAGATGAATACACAACAAAGACTTCGCTCATCACGACTTGCTAAGTACTCCAAGGGAGAAAAAAACAATCCACTTTGCAATGTCTTGTCAATGTGGTCAAAGCTACTTCACAAAGCAACTTCAACATGTATTATGAATGGCCTCAAAAAGGATGTAACAGCTTGCCAAGCCAAGTAGCACCGCTAACAGATAGTTCTGGCCTGCAAATCGACCAACATTTCTCAGAACATTTTAGCCAACAAGAAAAATAGCAAAACCTGGCCGCTGAGCGGGCCAGCCATACTTTCGTCCAAAGCTAAAACATTAAAGCAATAGAACAACAGAACAGTTGATATGGAACAGAACCTTCAAATGATGTAATGGCGTTGCTTTGATCATAATGAGATATCAGCTGAAATAAAGTAAAGCAATTACAATCCCTAAAATACAGATTAAATCATACTGGATATGCCTCGTTGACACAGTACCACATGGTGGTCAGATCAATCACATTCCACCCATCAACACAGTACCACATGGTGGTCAGATCAATCACATTCCACCCATCAACACAGTACCACATGGTGGTCAGATCAATCACATTCCACCCATCAACACAGTACCACATGGTGGTCAGATCAATCACATTCCACCCATCAACACAGTACCACATGGTGGTCAGATCAATCACATTCCACCCATCAACACAGTACCACATGGTGGTCAGATCAATCACATTCCAGCAGTCAACACAGTACCACATGGTGGTCAGATCAATCACATTCCAGCAGTCAACACAGTACCACATGGTGGTCAGATCAATCACATTCCAGCAGTCAACACAGTACCACATGGTGGTCAGATCAATCACATTCCAACCATCAACACAGTACCACATGGTGGTCAGATCAATCACATTCCAGCAGTCAACACAGTACCACATGGTGGTCAGATCAATCACATTCCAGCAGTCAACACAGTACCACATGGTGGTCAGATCAATCACATTCCACCCATCAACACAGTACCACATGGTGGTCAGATCAATCACATTCCAGCAGCCGACACAGTACCACATGGTGGTCAGATCAATCACATTCCAGCAGCCGACACAGTACCACATGGTGGTCAGATCAATCACATTCCAGCAGTCAACACAGTACCACATGGTGGTCATATCAAACATTTTCCAGCAGTCAACACAGTACTACACCACATGGTGGTCTGGTCAGATAAAAACCATTCCAGCAGTCCACACAGTGCCACATGGTAGTGTGGTCGGATAAAACCATCCAACCAGTCAACACAGTACCATATTGTGGGGGGTCAGATCGTACATTCGACCAGTCAACACAGTATCACATGGCGGTCAGAAAAAACATTTAAGCAGTCAATACTGTGCCACATGGTGGTCAGATGTTGCTGAAGTGTTGTTTATGTCCACAGAAACTGTAGGCTTATTAGGGACGGGAGCCCAGGACAACCGCCTGGACTTTCACACAGCTTCTGAACTCTGACGGTGGTCAGATGATGACGATGATGCTGACTTTTATATAGCACCATTCTCTGTTTTTGAGCAGACTCACTGTGCTCTAGTCGCACGTGAATTCTCAATGAATGACTGTCGCATTTTTTTACAGCACGTTTTGAATATCCACTGAAGTACTTACAGCATTGTTTGGTTGTTACATGACTGGTGCCATGTAGAACTGCTGCTGTCTTGGCGCACATAATGTGTAGGTCATGCAACAATGCACCATGTCACATCACTTCATGCAAAAACCATGTATGTTGGGTGCATGCGTGTTTAGCTTTAACCCACCACCTGCACTTTTGGGCAGAATGACGTGATCATAGTAAAAATGTGCTGTTACCATAACACAGGGGTGGGACGGATACCAAAATAAAAGTCAGCACAGAAAGTTGACCCTGAAGAAAGATATTCTGCTGCTGCTTCTGCCGAGACTCAAACCCATGACCTTTCAATCATGAGACCGGCGCTGTAACCAGGGACTCAAACCCATGACCTTTCAGTCATGAATGAGACTGGTGCTGTAACCAGGGACTCAAACCCATGACCTTTCAATCATGAGACCAGCGCTGTAACCAGGGACTCAAACCCATGACCTTTCAATCATGAGACTCAGCGTTCTAACCACTGAGCTATCCCTGCTCCCCAGATCAAAACATCCCTTCTGTCAGCACCCTATCATAATGCAGTTGGATCAGAAGCTTGAGAGGGAAGTGGGTGGGATTAGTGCTCAGTGCAGAATCCGCTGCAGTCAGTTGAAGAGACGCAGGTCGTACAGTATACAAAAAAGAGATGGACATGTTGAAAACTATGTGTGACTTGGTTCTAGAAACGGCCAAGCAGGTCAGAAAACCTCATCTGGAAAAACAACAACAACAAAAACTATACACACACAAAAATAAGACAGACAAAATTTGTGACTTCATTACCCCCCCCCCCCTCCCCCCTCACCCCTCTTTTTATAATATAACCTCCACACCTCTACCCTACTAACTTCACTATGGGTGAGAAAGCACAAGCCAGCAGACAAAGGCAAAAACGATGCAAACAAACGTCACTAAGTTAGAACAAACCCTCCCCATAATTTGGCATCCAAAACTTCATTTCATTCCATTCCATGTTCAGAGTCCATAAATATCCAATGGCAAAACTGTGAGATGGCTGACGTTGATCGCCCTCTTTCCGATCAGGTCACAATTCCGCTTCAAGACGCTGGTTCCCTCTGCAGGCATTATCGCAGGACAGTTATGGCCCGTTAGGCAAGCCACAGCAAGATTGATCCCCTCCCCCCCCCACCCAAAAAGATGATGTGGGGGGGGGGGGGGGGGGGGAGAAGAGAAGGTGGAAGGGGACACTTAAGATTTTATAGGAAGCTGAGCCTTGCCGCTCACCTTCAGCAATATTAACCCAGCATGTTTTCTTCAAATGGATTTTTTTTTTTTTTTAAAAAGACGACTGCCGTTTAGGGGGAGTGGCAGGGTGTCATTAAGACAGTGATAACAGCTTACTGCTGCAGCTATCACAACGGCTCACAGGCCAGGGCGGTGTCCCCCCAAAACTAACCCACTGCAGAGAACTGCGACAGGAACACTAACAGTACGATACATGCACCCAGTCACTAATTCAACTAGTCACAGCATTAACACACTGCATTCACCCAGTCACTAATTCAACCACTTACACCATTAACACACTGCATTCACCCAGTCACTAATTCAACTACTCACAGTATTAACAGACTGCATTCACCCAGTCACTAATTCAACTACTCACAGTATTAACAGACTGCATTCACCCAGTCACTAATTCAACCACTTACAGTATTAACACACTGCATTCACCCAGTCACTAATCCAACTAGTCACAGTATCAACAGTCTGCATTCACCCAGTCACTAATTCAACTACTCACAGTATCAAGAGACTGCATTCACCAGTTCACTAGTTCAATTACACTATCAAGAGACTGCATTCACCCAGTCGTTAATTCAACTACTCACAGTATTAACAGACACCTGCTGTTTCAAAGAATGTTCACACCACAGCATCAGTTCTTCTGACAATAAAAACAGTGTGACTCACCAAACTATCAGCTCCCCCCCAAAAAAAAAAAGAAGAAAAGATGGGGGAAAAAAAGGAAAGAAAAAAAACCACCCACAAAAAAGGGGAAAAAACCCAAAAACAGATGGTCCTACCTAAGAATTCGAATCTCGTACAAAATCGACATGGTCCAATCTCCGGGCAGACAGCACGGTGTCAGCAGCAGAACAGGCTGGTCTGGCTCCTACTCCCTGTGGCACGCAGCTGTTCCCCGTCCACGACGACGTACCAATGCTGTTTGCTGCCTTAATTGACCAGTGTCAACACTGCACACTAGTGACTACTGGCCGACTGAGCGGTGCAGCAGCAGCGCACAACCCACGCCGATGGCCCCCTCAGCCATGAGAAGCCGCGGCTTCCACTTGCTGCCATCTCTGGCTGGGCATTCCGCCCGTCAGCTTATCCCGGCTTTTACCCACCTACCTCCCACTTGACTTCTCTCATCAGGCCAGAGCTTTCAGAGCTTTAGCCGTTCTCTGTCCGTACTGGCTTCTGTTCTCTTCCTTCCTTCCCAGCCAGCTGTCTCTTTCCCCCCTCCCTCCCCCCACACCCCCCCCCCCCCCCAAACCACCCTCCCCCCCTCAACCACCCTCCCAAGTCTCTGTGTGTTGCATTTCTTAAAGCCAGTAGCTTACTCATCCTTACTCTCTGCTGATTGGTCAGGAACAAGAATGTGAATCTGATAGGAATTTTCTGCTTTAATTGACTTTTTCTCATGCCGCTTGGTGACACGGTGGAAACTGGCATCTGTCTTTGTTCTTTGGGTGTTGACAGTCCCCGCTTCGCATCACAGCTCCCATCTTCCATGAAAATCCCCCCTTCCATCCTTTCTCAGCAGGACCCCCGCCCCCCCCCCCCTCCCACCCCCCATACTGTAAACTTCCCAATTACAATTCCTCTCCATCATCCATTTCAACATCACCAATTCTGAACACAGCATGTTACAAATCCCCCCCCCCCCCCCCCCCCCAGTATGCCACAGCCATTTACCCCCCCCCCACCCAACCCCCCATCAACTTCCCACTTGTGTCTTTGGAGTGAGATTGCGACACAGCGATGCATGCACGCTGCTGCACTGGGCGGGGAGGCAGCGACCAGGGATCAAATTTGACGGATATTTGCTCGTCAATTATGCCCGCCAGGGCCATTCTCCCCCACACCTTCACCAACTCGGCTGGGGGCACAATTGGATCCCCCGGGGGGTTTCTTTCTCACAATGGGAGCGCTCTGTCACCTACCCACCCGCCCTCCCACCCCTTCATCCACTTCCGGCCCTTTCCACTGACTGGTCATAACATCCATGCAGCATTTTCAGTCATCAAGACCTCGCACTGGTAAAACCTCTTGTTCTTTCTCCTTTTTGGGGAGTGCGCCATGTGATCAAGCCAATCACTCGAGCATGAGTAAATGGTCATATGGACTTGTCAAACACTGAACAGACAAAATGCTTAGAACCCGCACCTACTACCAGCGAACAGTTATGTGAATTCTTCTGCGAGACAAATTCTGCCATCCAGACCCAAATATACACCGTCAAAGTTCTGCAGCCACGCAAAGTTCCCCTAGAAACATTCAAGATTGATCACACTGTTGGAAGGAACTTATGAGGCAGACGGTCGATTGGAGATGAAAAACCTAGTGGAGCACTGCCTAATGCCTGATGCATTGCACATTCAGCAGCCAGGACTTGCTTGACGACTGAACAATTTGTTCCAGAAACAAACTGAATAATGTTTTACGATGCAGGGGCTCAGTGCACTGGAATCTCTTTGGATCTGACGGAGGCATCCAAGATTGTTGATGACATGGAACACTAACACATGAATGTTTTAGTACTCTGCATTGAAAACAATCTCCCTCTCTTTTTGTTGCTGTTGTTGTTGTTGGTCAGTGTGTGTGTGTGTCTGCGCGCACATGCAATTCACAAGAAAATGTATTTCCCCAAGCAAACCCCGAAAAACAAAACAGAACTGTGCCAAGTTCCTACTGATCACACACACACACACTGTGACTACTCACACACACACACAACACACACACACACACACACACACACACACACACACACACACACACACACACACAGAGGCAGACAGATACACAGACAGAGATCCACAAGGAGAAAGAAACTGTTTCACAAAACTATGTTTCCTTAGGCCATTTTCAAAATTTGTTGCATCCAGATAAGGAACCACAAATGTCTGACTTCATAATTCAAAGATGGCAATGTTTGCGGACTGCTGGTAAGTGGTACAGTTACTGAGTCATCGCACATAACTACACAATGCTGTCACTGAAGATACTGTGAAGATAGCTAGTCATGAGAAACAGCAGATGGTGACCACAGCTTTAGACAGTTAAATACGCAACCTGTCCTTGTCTGCCAGACATAAATTATTCAAAGTGGAAGTTCTAGTGTTTGTTTCTCAGGCCTGAGACTAGTGGTGTGCAAAGGACTGATTGTGTGACTGTTGGTTTCTGATGCCCTGTCCACACGACTATAAAACTGTGGCTTCATTTCTCCACAGGGGATAAAAAAAAAAAAAAAAAATCTCAAATGGCGTAATTTTCAAAAAATAAAAAAATTCTTAAGTCCTGGATTTTAATGTCAGGTCAATCCCACAGGGTCACCTCAGGCCAAATCACACATTCAAACTCCTTTTACAGCAGTTCGAAACACAA